>PYHW01009837.1:2225414-2265353 GCA_013186435.1 Turdus rufiventris | reverse complement strand
TTTTGTTTCTTTAAGAGGTGTGAGAAACAGCTTCTTGGTAGCAGGAAAGATATATTTTTGAGTCCTAATAAATATACAGTAATTTCACTATAAGGCGCACCCTTTTGACTAAAATTTTCCCTCGAACCCAGAAGTGCACGTTATAGTCCGGTGCGCCTTATCTGAGGGACAAAGCGGCGAAAGTTGACAACCCGGAAGTCTGAGCCGTGAGGGGGAGTGGCCCCGCAGCAGGGCCGGGCTGTGAGGAGGGAGTGGCCCCGCAGGGCTGTGCCGGGCTGGGAGGGGGAGTGGCCCCGCAGCAACATCGGGATGCGAGGGGAGAGGGGCTCCACGGGGCGGGGAAAGCCGGCATCGGGGCGGCCCCAGTGCGGGGTGGGGTAGAAAGCCACCGAAATTGGGGCGGCCCAGGGGCGAGGGGAGTAAAAAACTGCTGAAATCGGGGCGGCCCCAGTGCAGGGAAGGGGAGAGCCGCTGAAATTGGGGCAGCCCCAGCACGGGGGGGATAGAAAGCCGCAGAAATTGGGGCAGCCCCGGCGCGGGGGGGATAGAAAGCCTCCGAAATCGGGGCAGTCCTGGCATGGGGAAGGGGAGACCCGCCGAAATCGGGGCAGTCCCGGTGCAGGGGTGGGGAAAGCTGCCGAAATCGGGGTGGTCCCGGAGCGGGAAAGGGAAGAACCGCCGAAATCGGGGCAGCGGCTGCATGGGGCCTGCTGGCATCGGGTCACCCGGAGCGTCAGGGAACTCCTGGAGAAGCAGGGCCTCGGGGACACTCCATGGAGCGGCAGCGGGCATGCCCTGACCCCGTTGGGTACAGGCCGGCCCAGGGGCCAATGGCTGCCAGGTTGAGGCAGGGCCTCGGCCAACAAACGCGCAGGGGAAGCTGGGGGTGGAGCCTCACTGCAAAAAAAAAAGTGCGCCATATAGTCCGGTGCGCCTTTTCTGATCTACATGTTGCGAATTTTGCTGGCTGTCGGCGGGTACGCCTTATAGTCAGGTGCGCCTTATGGTCATGAAATTACTGTAATTTATAATTGGCTTTCTCTTAGTGTTTACCGTTAAATTTTCGTTTTCTGTGGTTGAAAACTATTTTATGATTTTTTCTTTAATCTTTTTAATTGTATTCTAGGTAAGGAAGATATTGTTCATTTCAGATCACTGAAACTATGGTGTCATTCTCTGTCTTTTTCTTTTGAAAAAAAAATCATTTTCTGAGCTGATTTGTATTATTTTTCTATTTTAGTTTATTCTGAAATGTCACATGGCAAACTTACTAGTTTCTGCTTTCTTCCAAAACAGGATTAAACAAATTTAATCATAAGTAGTGTGAAAAACATTACAAGTAGTCAAAATAAATCAGAAAATTGAACCAAATTGATAATATAATTTCTTTATTGTGGGTTTACTTTCCAAAATAAAATAAGGAAGAAATCTTTCTCCTCTTACGCAATGTTGGTTGAAGTGTTTCATATAATGGGGAGTTTAAGAAACCTCACATATTTCCCAAAATATCTCACCTTCCCTGATATTAAGACAGTTTGTCTCTCTTTTGACTTGAAAAATTGTATTCTATGAAATAGGGAATGAGAATAAGCAGAGGAGGACAAAGCAAATGTAATTCCTTCCAAACTAGCAGCTTCTGAAAAAAGAATATCAGCTTGAAAAAAGAATATCAGCTTGAAATCCTTCAGTACTGCCATTTTCTGGCAGAATCTGTAGAAGCTCATTTTAAAAAATAATGTGTCTCATAAGCATCCCTGTATGTTCTATTGCTGCTATAACTTCAGTGTTCATAAAATATTCTGTTTATTGCAATTCTACACTGTGGTTCTGGCCAAATGGGATCAATTGTTGGTTCACAATAGCCAATTCCAGTGTCTAGTTATGGTCACTATTTTCTGAATCACAGGTTACTAGTAATTTGCACTCTCTCAGTATTTCAGGCAATCCACAAAGACATGAATTTTCAATATATAATTTTCTTATTAGTTTTGAGCCTATTATATCATTCTGTTTTTTTTAAGAATATAAGATAGTCTTCAGTAGACGGAGGCTTACAGATAAGGTTGTTTTGCTTTGGGGTGGTTTTTTTTTTTCTTTTTTATTTTAAATCTGATTACAAGATTATAATTATAAGATTACAGGCATGTACTCTTTGTACTTTTGCATATTTTCTGGCTTTCCCAAAGCAAAATATAAAATCCTCTCTCAGTGCCAACTAACACTTTTCCATTGATTATATGATTGTATTTTAGAGTATCCTTTGTATTTGTTGTGAGTGGAGTCATAGACATCAAAGCCTCAGAACCTGTTGCCTGTAACAGAGTGGAGCCTTCACCTATCTCTTTCCCCCTAATATCATGTCTTTCCAAGTAAATGGAGAGAGAATACTGCTTTTTTCAGATCCTTGCCATGTTCTTTTTTCAGTCAAAAAGGTTGATGCAATTTTTGCAATTGATATAATATACTGATAAAATATACTCAGGAGGTTTTCATTGTTCAGAGACTTTTCTGCTTGGGGCACTGCACATAGAAATAGCATGGGCTGCTGACGTTCCTGGCTCTTAAAACACAGACTGGCCTTGTGGCTGTAGACTGCAAACATCTGTATGCTGGGGAGGGGAAGCTCAGCAATAAAACCCACAAGCCCACTGGGATATCTTTGTAGTCTACAACATGTATAGTAGTTCTATGAATTCCAAGTTAGTAATGATAGAATGTCATGGTTTGTAAAGTAGACAAAATGTTGTGCACTGAGGTGAGGAAGGGTTTGATGGTTTGGCGAGGGCAGTAGCAATCTCTGTTGCATAGTACTTATGGGAGACATAAAGTTCACACAGAACCTTTTGTATACAAAAAGTCCCCTCCAACCAATCAAACAAATAAAAAGAAACCCAGAGGAAAAGGAGAAGGCAAAGTTTGGGGAAAAAATGGTAATGAGACAAAGGAAGAAGGAGAAGGATGTTAAAATTACTCCGAAGTATTGAGATAGAGGCTTTTAGTCAAGAGTGAAAACTGAAGCAGGTTTCATCAGGCCAATACATGGGATTCTGCTCTTGGCATCAGTAAAACACAAAATTAGTAAGAAGTGTCATGAATGAAGAAAAGATAATATATTGGACTAAATGGAAAGCACAAGTTTTAGAGAACTGTAGCAGATGGTATGAATTTGGGATTTGAAGTTACTTATTCTAAAGGTTTATGGGTATGATTGGCACGACAGTTTTTGTGTTGCATATAACTTTTATAGTAAATACTGATTTTCTTGAATTTTCAAAGAAAATGAGTACTTAATAAGTCTCTCATTATAATTGAAAAGGAGTAGTAGTATATCAGAACAACAAATGTTAATATCCCCATTTTATGAACAGTAAGTGTTCAGTGAAGTCCAGTGCTTTTATTACTACACAACAACTTTGAGAAATGGCATTAAGTACAGGCATATATTTGTTTTCTAGAGCATGTTATGACTGCAGATTACTGTATAATAAAAGTTTTTATTCTTTCTACACCAATAGATTGTAAATAGGTAAAGTGAGAAGAGCAGGAAAAAGTGGATAGGTTGGAAAGGTGGTATACACAACACTGGAACAATACTATTGAAATTATTTTGTTTTTCAATGACAGTTGCAACGATATTTCCCCTTAAAAGTATCTGCAACAGTGTTACAGAGCATCCTCTAGGACACCGTAAGCTTCACAGAAGTTGGAAAAATTGATAGTACAGTAATAAGTGTGACTTAATTTATTCTGAAAAATATAGGAATTAAAAATATAAGAATTTTTATAAATCTATAATAAACATTGTAGGTCCAGCTCCCAAAATTATATGGAAAGGTTTATGAGAAATGGACAGCAAATTGCCAGAAAACATAAATTCTAGTTTTTAACAACAGAGTTATAAATGAAAATCAGATGATAAATTAAAATTCTAGCTAAATATTAAGCTGAAGGGCTTAAATGAATATAATACAAGTACAAAACATCCGAATTATAATACAAGTACAAAGCATCCGAATGTATTGTTCTTTCATAATAAACACTCATTTGGAGAATGTGCTGTCTAAACTTCTTCTGACTGCCACTAGATGGTGACAGTGACCTTTAAACAGAGTGGACTTGATCAGCTATGCTGAAAATGGCTTTGCAGGCTGATATATATAGTCTGTAAGTAATAATATTCACCAGCTCTGTAAAGCAGGGAAGACATGTAACCATTTTCTTTCAAAATAATTTTTAGAGACATTACTTAATAAAGACCTCAATTCCTATTCTACCTTACCCTCTTACTGGAATTTAAGCCTAACTGAAGGCTTTTGATCTACTCAAAGATTTAATAGAAAATTTAATAGGCTATCCAATTCCCTCTCTTAAGAATGTATGGTTGAATTAATGTCCATCCTCTTAATTTACCTGAGCTCCAAAGCATCTTTTCTACATTAGGGTTGACTCTGTTCTTGTTTAGTCCTATTTAGCTATTCAAGAAGTATTAACATGTTCTCTCTTTCTTACCAGATGTCTTTGAGTCTTGCAGGACTTATTTTCCTTGGCCAAAAAAAATTATCAATATTCTTCAATGTAAACTGTAAATTTAAGACATGATGAATTCAAATTGAAACCCTTGTCAAAATAACTGGTAGCAAGACATGTCTCAGGTTTGCTCAATTTGCAAATTGGTATTTGTAGATATTTAAAACTGAGAGCCAATAAATAACTGATAAAGATGACTAAATGGTAATAGCTTTCAGAATTAACCTCCTTCTACAATGAATGAAAATATTTTGTTTGTTTCTGATTATATGTTTATAATATAAAGTTTACTTCCCCCAGGGAAATGTTCCCCATTCCTTTATGTATCTTAAAATCACTAGCATGATTATCCCTTAACAAATCTGCTTGAATTCCACCTCATGAGAAAACTAGTTGTATATCTGGCAGCATTTCAGTATGATGAACATCAGTAGTTTAGGCTGAAACAGAAGTCCCAAGAATAGCTCAGTTGTCCTGCTTTCTGTGCTTAGGTTGATGTTGTGGAGAAGTGTCTTAGTACTTTAACTTCATTCCTCTCAGACAAAACTAAATTACAGATGCTTTCCAGGAGTGTGCTCAATGCACATCAACCTTCAGTGGGCATTTAGACCCCTGAGCCAGAGTGGAGCTAGTTGAAACAACTTTAAAAATTTGCTAAGTATGGCTAGTAAGTTCTCAACCCATTTATTCAGAGTTGCTGGTCTCTTACT
This sequence comes from Turdus rufiventris, assembly GCA_013186435.1. Classification (NCBI taxonomy): domain Eukaryota; kingdom Metazoa; phylum Chordata; class Aves; order Passeriformes; family Turdidae; genus Turdus; species Turdus rufiventris. Next base: position 2,260,116 of record PYHW01009837.1, on the reverse strand, counting down.
TGTCTATGCTTACTGTTAAAGCACATGATCTTATAGTATCAAATCTGAAGATTTCTACCTATTCATAAATTTATAGGTTTGATGGGCTTTTGGAGTTTTATTTTGGTAGTAGTTGTAGTAATACAAAATCCCTTTAATTTGCTAGGCAATGCAATAGGAGCTGTGGGGGCACAATTATAATCTCAGTGGCTAAATAAAAATGTTCCTTCTTGCCTAATAAACCAGAGGTATAGTTAGGAACTGGAGAGAATGGGGTGCTATAGTCATAAAGTCACTTCTTTAAATTATGAATGCTCTTAAAAGACCAGATGTCCCACTGAGCTGATTTTGCTCCCAGTATTTTTCCTGTAGGTACTATAAGAAGTAATTATTCTCACTTCAAAATAATGAAGTCAGCTTGGATGGGGCAAGTTTTCAATAAACATGCCAAAAATTACCTCATTTGTAGGTGCTGTTTCTTAGTTAGCTGTGGAAGTATTATATGTTGTTTATTTCTTTGTAAAAAAGTAATTTCAGCTAACAAACTAGTTGGTCAAGATTACTGACCCATGAGAAAACAGCACTCGTTATAGAAATGGAAACTACAGTACAAGCTTTAGATAATTTGATGTGGACATTCTTCATAATTCATGATATTGAAAATTATTTAAGCCAATAAATATGCTGACATGTCCCTACTTTATTTATTAAGTATGGCTCTGCACTGGTGGTGGGAATTCTCAAGTAAATATTTCACAATATGAAACAGGGAATGGGCCAAATGAACATACACCTTCCAATTTTTAATATTATGTATAAAAGTTTTTAGCTCACTTTACAAAACGTCATTAAATTTAATAACTTATTGCTTTTCTAAAAGGCATCTCAATTGAAAAATCTGAATATCATGTATAAATACTTGGTGTCTACTTTCTACATGTTTTGGTATTTCTGCACTCTTCCATTATGGCCACACTTAATTCCTGTTCTTCACTTTCAGTCAACAGTTGCATTTACTCAGAACTAAAATTTTTTTAGTAAGTTAGTATAAGACTCTGCAAGTTAGCACTCCTTTATTTATTTAACATCTATATCTGCTAAGAATGCTTCCAACAGGGAAGCCTACAGGAATTCCTAGAAGCATCAGTAATTTGAATCATCAGATAAAGGAACAAAAGATAAAACAGATACTTTTTTGCCCTAAAATGTGTCTCAGTTTGCTCCTATTGATGCAGAAAGACACTTGTAGTTTCTTTTATATAGTGCTGAAAAGCTGATTATATGGCCTTGGATGGTACTGTTGATGGATGTTTTGCACTGTATACACTTCCCTTGCTGTTAGAAAAATGTTTTACTGGAACCATAAAGTCTGAGAACTGAAGTTATTTGTTTTAATAAGAGAAGAATGTTTGAAACTTGTGATCACAGGAACATTAACAATAAAAGACAGGCCTATTTTACTTAAAAATAACAACAAAATGCCCAACAACCACCCTGTTAACTTTATTTATCATACCTTATGGAGTTTATTTCTCCCTGGGCATCTACTATTTAATATTTAAGAGATGTTTTCAAAAAACATTAAAGGAAGGCAGAAATTTAATGCTAGAAAAAGGATTTGGCATCTTATTTATTACTCTATGGTAGGAATTACAGAGAGTAATTATTCAGAATGGCGCTGAAAAACTGAGAAATAATGCTATCCATATATGTTACATTTGAAGTATTGCTTGCACTGGCTGCTTAGGAAAAATAAGTAAATCAACCTCCTACAGTTATCAATTGCAATTTTTTTAGCCAATGATACTTATACACTTCAGTTTTCCTCCAACATCATACTTAATTTCCTGAAAATGGAAGATTGTAATATACATATAACACAAACATTATTACATGAGTCAAATTAATTTCAACACAGGGACAAAAACTGGGAGGAAAGATTAATAAGTGTTAATAAGTCCTATCAGAAATATATTGAACCTCAAAGGTGTGGTTGCAGACAACAATTCTGAAGTTCAGGAGGATAACAGAGAAAAAAAATAACTTTATGTATACTGGCATGTTATATTGACATGTAAGATGCAGTAGTGACTTGTGTCAACCTTGTGACTCACATAATGCAATTCAACCCTAATGTTGGTAAATTGTCTTGGAATTGTCAGTTGTTACTGGTTATATTTCCAGTAAGCTGAGTTCAGCAGCATTTTATTTCATGTTCTACACTGGGCTACGTGGCCCATTTGTAAAATGTCTTTAATCCACAAGAAAGTTTTGCAGGCTGATTTATAAAATGTTTTCAGGTGTTTCTGCCTAGAACTTTGCATGCACATATGATACATAAAGGATTTTCTATTGTGTGAGGAGATATAACAAAGTCAAGAGAAAATATGAAAGTAGCATAATGGATTATTGCACAGACTCAGAGAAATAGAATGATTATCTAGTGAATGTTGAAAACTCTGCTGTATTTGTAGAAAATATTCAAAGAATTGAATAATTATCATGTTGCCTGATGAGCGTTCACCAGACAAGGGGTGAAATTTAGAGCAATAGAGCTTATTTTACGCTTTTTTTGATCCAGACAGACCCAAATTACAGATTGAACAATAACTCTACAAAAAGCCTAGTAGGAAAGACATACTGACTTTGCATCCAGAAATGTTGCCTTTGACATGCAAGAAAATAAAGGACATCTCCTTAAATCTTTGTGGAAAACCCCAAAGGATTGCAGTAGCCAGCAGCATGTGAATGAGGTTTCTCTACTATTAGGATCAGAAATAGATGTACACCTCATCTAGATGTTTTTGCCTTGCTGGTGGCTGAACAATAAAAGGACAAGAATAATAAGGGATGTACTTTTTAAAACAAGAGAGGCAAGACTACCTGCGTGCAAAGTACTGCCTTTCTCATTGTCAATACCACACACTCAGATATTTATGTAAGTTTAAGATTTATGAGTTCTCTCATCTAATTCTCTTTGCAATAGCCCAGGAGAGTAGATACAAATGCAAAATGTGTCCATTTTAGTAAAGGCAATACAGCTGTCCTCTGCATTTGCTGATCTTGATAAGTAGAAAGGTAGTGAGGTCACATTTGTTTTTGGGGATGCAATATCCATACTAATCTGTAATGCAATTGCATTAAGGATATACTGCAAAACAGTGCTAAGTGGAGACATATCATGTCCTAAATATTATGCTGCCAGCCACGAAGTAGATCTAAGTATGGTTCAGGTTCAAGTCTGTGGAAGTATCGTATCTGACAGATTCCTCTCCAAAAGATACTCAGTGTTCCTGACCCTGCACTCTCAGCCCACCTATACTCCTCCTGGATTACTTGTCCTGATTCCTACCTCTTGTACTCTTCGTTTTTGTATCAAATTTTTTATTAAGAGCTACTTGTTCATCCATTCAGGTCCTCTGATACCTTTCCTTGATTTTCTGCTCATTGGGATGGACTATTTTTGAGCTTGGATGAGGTGATCCTTGAAAATCAACTAAGTCTCCTGATCCCTATCTTTAAGACAGTTTTCCAAGGGATTCTTTCAAGCAGGTGCCTGAACTGGTCAAAATTTGCTTTTCTAAAGGCCAGAGTTACGATCTTGTTGTTTGCCTTACTTCCTCCTCTCAGGACTCTGATCTTCATCATCTTGTTATTACCACAGGAAAGACTACTCCTTGTATTCCCAGCCACACTGCTTTTTGTTTATAAGCATGAAGTCTAGCAGAGCATCTCCCAATATTGACTTCTCTATTACTTGTGGCAGGAAACGTGTGCCCTTACCTTTGTGCTGCCTCTCTAGATGATAGTGGTGGCTCAAGTTCCACATGAGGGCAAGCTCCTGTGAACATTAGGCTTCTTCCAATTTTTAAAAAGGCCTCATCTAATTCTTCATCCTGATCAGACAGCCTGTAGCAGACACCCACCACAATGCTGTCCATGTGTGTCTACCAGTCCTGAACCATTAGCTCTTAGCCAGCTCATGGTTTCAGCTTGTTTTTCTTTATGATTGCTTCCTTCATCATTTAAAACCATATTCTTACTTGCTTGATCAGAATCATCTGGGCTTCTTTATGGTAACTGTGATTCCTGAGGAACTAAGAGCAGGTTAAGGGAGAAAACCATTCAAAGCCAAGTCCTAATTACCGTAAGACCATAACTGCTACAATTAACTTATTTCCAGTTCTTCTTAGAAGGAAAAAAAGATAGCATTTGATTTTCTTTTATTCTTTTGATGGAGTATCACCAAGAGTTCAGTGATGTGATGCAAAATCTTGTATTTCTTAAACTTTCTTCATTTTGGTTTTTGTGGGCAATGTGTTTCATATCCCTTAAATGTTTGTTTGAGTAGCTGTTGGAATTCACAATATATATTACACAAATCTTGTTTGGGCAGCAACCATTTACATATTCCATACAAGGAAATAATCAACGTATTGTGGTAGACACTGACTTCCTTCTCTGTCTGCAGAACACACTTGAAAAATGTTCTAACATAAACATAGCTACTATGCCTAAAAGCTTTTTAAAAGCCATATAAAACTACTTGAGACAGAATAATGGTCCTTCCTTCATGAAAAGTGAGAACAGAATGTGCAGTCAACAGCAATACAGTAAAAACAGGGGGGAAAAATCAAGAAATTTACTAGATTAATTTCTCATGCTGTCAATCACATTATATTACCCTGAACTTTCAGGAAACAAGTGTCTGTAAAGGATTTTGTGATATGTCAATAATATTGCTAAATTTTTTAATATTCAGTTTAATAAACAAGTAAGAAAAGTCAGCTATCTTATGGTGTGTCATATGATTATAAACATAATTTTATACCCTATAATTATATTTATAGGGTTATAGATAATCATAAACCCTAATAAAGAAATGTAGTGATTCTGTCCTAAATAAGCACAAACTCTACAAAAACATTCTTCTGCTTCTGTAAGTCTCCTTTTTCAACTGGTAAGTGCTGAGAGAAAGTAAAATGTCAACATGTAGGTATTAAGAAAAGAAATCTGCTATTATTTTCCAGTTAAAGAATATTATTTTGTAGTAAACTGAGGTATTGTTGCTATAATAAGGGTGTATCCTGCTTTTATTTTTTTCTTTTGTTAAGAAAAAACATTATGAAAAGGTGCTGAGACATCAGGTAAGGGAAGTCTTTCTCTGTGTGTAGATAAAGAGGAGAACTTAGACAATGCAGCAATACTGTACTCTGAGAACCTCTGGGTTTTGGATTACCTGAAGGCCACTTGGAATCTGAACCTTTTGCACCTTTTCTTTTTCAGAGTGCATACAGAGGAATGAACGTTCAGTGACATTACTAATTCTAATGAGAGTTGTTAATATGGTCACACTCCTGTGCATCTGCTACTTGAGCATGGAAGCAGAAGTAACTGGCTTAGCCAGTTACTAAAAAGTGTAATGAACTGTATTATAGCTCAGGTTTAAGGTTTGACTTACATAAGCAATAAGAGAAGATATTTGAATTGAGGGAAAAAAAAACTTGGCTTGTATTTATTCTTCTCTGATACGATTTTTAAATGTCTCTTTAAGCAGAATGTATTATTGGGCTGTAAGTCTGTAATTACAGATGGTCAACATATGTTGAGCTGCTCTAGTGTCATAAATAAATATTTCTGTATATGCTAATATGATAGGAAAAATTTATTCATTGGGTCTATTTAAATTAGAGCATTTATTACGGCAGAAATTATAATAAATGTTTATTACACTGAATATTTAAACAAAGTTTCTTCTTATTCTTCTGGGATTCCCACAATTCCATAGTCTAAATTAAAAAAAATATATCTATTCTGAAGGAAGAAAAGGAAGAAAAAAAGTTCTTTTGACAGATAGGGTAGGATAGGAAAGGAGCATGAAACTGTTGGGGTACTTAGAATATGAAAATATGACAATGTTTTCTTGTATTTCCCTTTTTTTATTCTTATTTTTTTTTGGGGGTGCTTTGAGGGTATAACAAAGCCAGCTTCAATAAGCGTCCTAATAAGCACCTATATGAATTACAGACTCTTGCTGGAGCCTGTTTTTATCTCTGTGCCACAACACACATCCTTAGTTTAAAACACTTCTCATTCCACTGTGCAGCCCTGAGCATTTGTTTTTTCTTTTCTCTCCTATTGTGCCAAGCAAACAACCTCTTAACTCCCCTGTCTGCATTTCTGTGTCTGCTATGTCTTTGTTTGTGGCATGTTCTTGGTTGCCTCACTGGAGTGAAAATGATTCTGGTTAAGGAGAAGAATTGCCTTCTGATAGGCCCCCCTCCATAGGTCCCAATCCAAGGGTTTCTAACCAATTTTCTGGATTATACTTTCATTTCTAGTTCCAGGATACCATTTCTTCTCCCCATCCTCCCCTACTTTGCATCACCAATAATTTTTTATTTTTTTTAACAGTGCCACGAATAAAAGGTTTGTGTAGGATGGAGACCACTCCTATTTTCTTTCATTGTTTCTTACTCAGTAAATACATTCTTTGAGTCATGCATCTTCTAGAACAAGGTGGGTTTAAATGATTTGGGAATGTTAACTTGGTTTACCCCAACTACAGATATTTCTGAATAACCAGGAGACAGGAGAGATGTCCAAATTGACTCGCCATGTTTTCTTTTTGTGAAGTCACAAATCACATGCTCTGTGTAGCTCTGTAGAAGTACTGGCTGTCTTGGTTTTGGGTTTGGCTTGTTGCCTTGGTTTTGATTCTCATTTCATTAGTATATCTCAAAAAGAAAAAAAAAAAAAGGTAATTCTATTAGTGCCTAACAAACACAGGCAATATTTTTTTCTACTTTTGCATATGGGAAAAATGAATTAGGGAAAAAAGGAAAAAAGTTGCATTGCCTGTTGTCACTGAAGGCCACTTTGAATTTCATTTTCCCAACATAATTTTTTTTCTGGAAGGACTGGGCTCTGTGTCATGACAAAAAACACATTAAAAAAAAAAAAAAAAAAAAACAAAAAAACAACAAAGCAAGAAAGTCAGTTTTAACCTTTTAGGAAATTATTACTTCATCCTGATAACTCATCTTTCTGAAGAGGCCCTGAAGTGTTTTGAATCTATTCTTGTGCAAATGGTTTTGTCTCCTTGCATTGCTAATGAAGTCTTTGTCAGGATTCATGGATAATCTGACAGCAACATCCAATGGACAGAATGACAAGGTTTTATTTCTGTATGTTGTAAAGCCTCAGCTGAAGTTTTATGTTCACAGTTAAGGATATTTTGTATCTGTAGGACACTAAATGCTGTGAAAGGGTCCTTTTAAGTATATGCAAATGTTTTTGCCCTAAAATGTGATTAAGCTGGTGTAGTATCTTTTGTAGTTCAATTTACTACTGCTTGTTAGAATCTTGATAAACTTCAGTCAAGTATTACTAGAGGCAAAGATATCTCTAGGTATTTTGGGGGTTTTGTGGTTTATTTTTTGGGGGAGTTTGTTTCTTGTGGGTTTTTTTTGTTTGTTTTGTTTGTTGTTGTTGTTTGTTTGTTTGTTTGCTTGCTTTGGGCTTTTTTCTGCTGCTTGATTGTAAGGAATAGGATTAGGAACAAAAATTGCTCCTTATTGAAGAAATTTTCCTGTTCTCATAGAATGTGAGGTATGCAGTTTCTTTTTTCATTTAAAATAAAGTAAAGGGTACTGCTACCATACCAGGTCAAAGCAAGCCAGACACTGAGGTAGTGGAGGACAGCAAGGAAGAAACCTTCAAGCTGAGCTCAGATGTTCCTCAAAATTAAGTCTAAGGGACTCTGCCTGGTTAACCAAGAAGGGTAGCTTCTATTGGGTTCTGAAGGAATCAGTGATACTTATTAAATGAGTTAATTAGTAAGTCAAGTACTGGGAAGAATAATTGTCTTATAGCAGCAATTATTTTCAACATTCTGCTAAGCCAGAAATAGTTTTTCTGGTTGGAAAGATCTGTGCTTATAAATAAGGTAATTAAATGGTAGTATGCAATATACTGTAATTATAGTTTTATATTCCTAAATATAACAGAGAATGCTGGGTTAATTCAGACATAACAATGCATCTATTTTTAACCACATACTACTTTGGAATATATGTAATGAGAAACTTTCTGTAGTAGCAATTTGTCAAAGAATGTGATGATAAAGTAAACATATTTAAATATAAAATATTTCTAAATTAATTCATATATCAAATTTTCCTGTGGCTTTTTCCAAGATGCTATTGTCTAAGGTAGAAAATAATTTTGGAATCACCTTTGATGGTAGCAATATTTAGTCTGTGTGTTTTTTCCAAAAAACAATAGAAAGCTATATTACCAGTCCCTTAATTTAAATGCTTATTTTATCTCTAGAACAATTAAATATTAATTTTTGTCAGTCACAGATAAGGATTAGAAATATTTATATATAGGGAATTCAGAGACGGTGCTTGAAATTATTCCCTGGCACAGATAGTAGTGTTTAACAATGCTTTTGATAATTGTATCCAGCTGCATGCATATTGTGACACTAAGCAATTTCTTATGTGCCTATTGCCAAATTCTACAGTATACTTCTCAATATAGAAAAATGTAAGATCTAAAATTTCAGTTACCAGTAAAACTATGTCTATGAAGTTGGACATAAACGGTCATAAGGGCTATGCTAATTTTAATCTAACTTTAATATTATGTATATTAAGATTTATCATTTGTGATTTGTTCAGTTGACACATTTATATGCCTCAATTTACTGCGACAGTGTAGTAAAGAAAAAGGGTCTTTTAAAGAGTAATATGGGCTGCTTATTTAGACATGCTATAAAGATTGTGTGGCAAAATAGTAGTGCTTTAGTTTTGCCAGTTCATTATTTTATTTCTGATATCAGATGCTCCCTCATGAAATACCTGGAAGGTCATTCAAAAGCATGAACCTCTGGTTCTGAATATATAGTTAGGCTACGAAGAATCTTTCTTAAATTTGCTCAGTCCATTTTTTTTCTTCTTTAAGCATTTAATTGCTGAGATTGGAAAAATGTATTTATTCGTTCTAGAAATTAGTTTGTGGTTATGAATGCCAGTGGATGAAAAACAGGCAATCATGTTAAGAAATAGTAGGACAAGTTATTTGAGTTTTGAGAAGTATTTCTACTTTCTCGTGTCAAGCCAACCTTCTCAGCAGAGATCACAGTATCTCAGAATTTATGCTTAGTGGCACCTGCAGTGAGAGGCTACACTAAGATCAAGAAAAAATCTATGACAAAATCAACACAAACCCTAGGAAGTAGAGATTAGAATTACAAGGCCATGATAAACTGAATGTTTCTGAAAGTCTAAGATAGACCTCTATTAAAAAATCATTAGCTAGTACAAGCTATGCATAAACGTTTTATTTCTGTTCCATGGAGAAGGAGATGTCTCAAGCTATTTTACTGGTGAAGGCCAACTCAGATTTTCTTCTACAGTGAAAAGGTGTACATGACCAACGAAAGGAAAATTTAACATTCTTTCCACACTATTAACATTCTGTGCAGGAAATAAAAGTTATTAGGAGGATGCTTGTTACTTCTGTATTGTCAGATTCAACACAGGACTACCTTCATCATCCCAGAGGGAATTACATGATTAATGATCAGTCTTGGCTCATGGCTGGAAACAAATAAATCTTAAACATCTTCCTAAAGGCTTGCGAGCTGACCTCAGTTTTATGTTTCTAAATATTTAAGGTCATCTGGAAGGAAATAATATTTCCTTTTTTTTTTTTTCCGGTATGTGGGGAAGAGAAAGCAAGCTGCACAAGAACAAAAAAGCTTGTATTAAATCTGTCCAGCAGAAGCCATAGTTGTTTCTATGTGCTGAAATGAACTGTATCATTCCCACTTCTACATTTATTATTATATCTTCTAAGCAGAAATTAAACTTGCTGATTTAAAGATTAAAAGAATTAAACTGATGCCTTTTTATCTTACTCCATACTACATATTCAAAAGGATTTACTAGATGATTTTATTTAGTTTCCCAGATTATGATGCAAGTTTTATATGTTGCCTTGAATTTTGGTCTTTTTTTTAATGAAAACTTGCTCCGCTCAAAAAGAGATAATGGATGATTCTTGTAGCATAACTTTAATATATGCAGCTTTGTGGGGTTTTTTTCTCATGCTTTAAAATATCTGTTAAAATGATTGTAATTCTATCATGTGTATGTTTTGCACTGAAGTCAAGGGCATTATGACTGATGAAAAAAAGATTTTGGGAAAAAAAAAAAAAGAGTTGGGCTCAATGATCCTTATGGGTCCTTTCCAGCTCAGACTATTTTATGATGACTCTATAGCTGTGTTGAGACCCTGGGACACTCTGACAAAAGCATGAAAAACTTAGTCTTAAAAATTTTAGATTAAGGAGATTCCCTCTCAGTGAGTCATTACGTGAAGAAATAAAGATGATGGAGAAAAATATCTACTAAATATTTGAATAGGATTGCTTTTCTTTTGCTAATTAGCCTTTATTTCTACTGTCACAATATTATTTAGCTACAGAGAAGCCAGGTTGACAGAATGAGTTTAAATCTTTTGTTGACTGAAAAATTAAACCCCAAATCACAAAGACACTGGCATTGCTGAGCAGCGGCTTCCTGGGTGCATGTCTTCAGACTCACAGTGCCTTTTGCACAGAATGGTGCACCAGCTGAAGAGCATTACAGCTTTAATCTCCAACCTAACAATTCTGTGTTATTACAGAGGAGGGTAAATACAGTTGGGATGAATACTGTTCACTTATTTGTGAGTCAGAGTACATATCTCTTTAATTCTGCAGGAACATCTCTAGAACAAATGATCTTCAAACTGTAGAAATGAAAGAAGCTCCTTTAACCCTGAGGTCTTGTTGCTTAGCCAGATGGGCTAGTCAGGCTCAGATGCATTGGAACAGCGCTGTCTGCTTGGATTTCCTTAGAGAAAGAGAGGTGTAATGTTGACTGCACAGCTGCTACATCAGTGTCTGTAAAATAGCAGTGATGCAACAGGCATGGAAAACTAACAATAGACAAATCAACAGAACTAACTTCAATTCTGGTAAAGTGCCAGAAATGTACAAATCTGAAGAAAGATTGTCTATCCCAAGCTACTCCATATGCTGTAGCTGTGAATGAGGAGAGTCAGGTCTATGGCTTGGCTACATGTCCCAGAATGAGTTACTTCTGATACTTTAGGAGCAGCAGTAAAAGTCAGAAACTCTGACGTGCTCAAGCTGTAAAATTGTGGGATTCCCTTCTGCTCACTGCCATGAATGGTCCGTGATAGGCATTTTTTTGTTCTTAATTTGAAATTTTCCTTTATTGATGGAATGGTTTAATTCTTTGTTGAGAAAGAAGAGAGGTAAAAGGTAATTAACAAAGGTGAAATTACTGGTTTTTATTTGCCAAGAAACCTTCTTAATAATTCAGATTCCCTTGTGCCTTTTAATCACAGAGTATGTATGTATACTTTACATTAAAATTTACTGCAGCTTACTTCAAATCCATACTAAAATGGATTTTACAAACTGAGTCTTGGAATTTTTTTTTATACCCTGGTTTAGAGCAAATAAGAACACCAGTCTTGATTTTCAAATGGAAGAAATGACTAGTCAAAATATTAAAGTGCCTTAGGATACAATCTATGCCTTGAAAAGATGCCAACTAGAAATAACGAGGTTATACTGTTTCCCAGGAGTTGTGTGATGAAAGGACCCTAATGTTAGTCTTCTGTCTTAGCCAAATCTCTGTCTTACGCCTGAGAGCTGAAGCATTTCTTCCCTCTTTATTTCAATCCAGTGATCAGCAGGTTAATTTAAGCCATTGTGAGAGCAGAGCAAGAGCTGTCAGATAATTGTCTTGTTTGCTTCTGGGTATTGCTTGCTAACGAGTGCTTTGGCTCTTTACTGCAATCTGAGATGAGTGGACAAAATAGCAGTGATGTCCAGAGAAGTTCAGATGTGTTTTCTGGAAGAAGGTAAAATGATTCATCCATTGCAGTTTACCTTGAATTAAACACTAGCAACAGGTTGGAATAATGAGAAGAAACAGGGCCCCCTCAGCAAACATAGCTGCACTCCTATCTCTGCAATGGGAATTTCCACTGAGGACCTTGTTGTAAACAGTAGGGATTTTGTTGAGGTTGAACTACCATGGATGATTATTTTCTTTCATTTTCTGTTCTCTCAGATCTCTTTGCTACATACCTCATTAATCTATTTTCCCCACAATCACCTCACTTCTATTATCTCCTGCTTTCCTCTTCCTGCCAATCCTTAGGGCTGGCACCAATCTTTATTATACAGCTCTCTCAGCTACAACCTCTTGCCTTCCTATTGCTGCTTCAAGGCTTTGAAGCTCTAAAATGAAGGTTGCCCTTAGGTAAGGAACGACGGTAACAAAACACTATTGCAAATAATGTCTTGCTCGCTTCAACATCAGATACTTCTTCCATATTCACCTCAATCACAGCTTTGTGCAACCTAATTGATAGATCTTCTTTTCTGAAAGTGCTTTGACATTGTGACATCAAACATTTCAGAGTTGCTCTCACATCGAGTTTGTCCATATCCAGTACAGGACCTCTTTCCTAAGGTTTGGTTGTAGCTCAGATGTTTACCTGACTCAATGAAGAGTGGGAAAGACATTATCAGCATCTAAGAAAGTAGTCCCATTTCTATTGCTGCAGGAAATGAAAACTTGCTTATCCAGGCCTACCTGAACTTTCACCTGACAATCAAAATTTTTATAAAGAAAATTATTATTTTCTTTATAATCACCAGAAAATTACAGAATAAAAATTGAGCTATCCACAGAAACAAAATTATTGATACAGGAACTGGTAAAGAAGTATTTTAGCAAATGGTAGGCTGAAATTTTTTCTGTAGTATATTTTCACAGATTTTGTTTTTAAAGTAAATGGTTCTCATTACTTTGTCAAGTGAAATGACAGTTTAGTCTGTTTTACATAGCATCTGGAGTGAGGTATCAAATCCAAGGACCATTGCATTAGATCTCGTTTTTCAGATCCCAAGAATTAACTTCGGCCCAGAGACCGAGGAGTCATTAAGAAAGGAAATTTACTTTTAGGTAAGGACTGACATGATTCTTCAGAATAATTCAAAGAACTTCATTTCCATGTATTATCCTGTATATGCTCTTTTGGAATCTGAGAACCTAGCTTCTGTCACTACTAGCGTGCATGTACTCAATCAAAATTAGAGGGAGAACACAGAAAAGCAAGGAGGATTGCTATCTTTTAACTTCATTTACATCTGAATAATATAATCTGGAAATAAACTGAGTGTATTATTCATTAGAGTTATCAGCCTGAAACTTTTCTGTAGCTATAAAAAACATGTTAAGGATGTAAGTGAAAAATACTTCTGATTTGGAGAAACAATTTATTGACAATTTTTTTTTGTTTTTATGTGAAAAACATATTTCAGATAGTTAAATTATATATGTCCCACTTTGCCTTTATTGAGATAAAATGGTAAGTTTAATTATTTGTTAGTGACAGTAGTCTATCTGCAGTCTTGAAACCATGAGTGTAAAAATATGGACTGAATTGCAAATTAAAAGTATTTGTTAATTGTCAGATATTGAGGGCTACACTTTGTTGCATGAAGATAGACTTTAAGGGGAAGAAAATTCCCAGAACAAGCAGGTTGAAATAAGGAAGAGATGAAATTTTCACTGACAGAAACGCACAATAGAAAAATATTCTTCCAAATTAAAAATGTGGAACATCATTTACCAGAATGGCAGAACTATTTCTGAGTGGATGGCATGGCCTCTGAACAAGGGATACAAACATTCTAGTTTGTGGTAGAGATGGTCTTATTGTACTGCTTTAGATAATTTACAGAAAAATTTCCACACACACATATAACATAGGATTTAACAGTTTAGAGAAAATTACAAGTTGTAAAATTTCTTTTTTTGTTTTTAACTTCATGAAACCTGAGAGTAAAGAGGTGTTAATCTGCTTTGCTTCTTTGAGGACATCTTTAGGTCATGAAAAACATGCACAGGAATTGGGAATGTAACTTTCCAGGGATGATAACCTATCTAGTAAGTATGAAAGGAAAATGCAGATTTATAGACTTCATTTCTCTAGAACGATTGTACACCCAAGTTGGCAAAATAACATGCAAATGAACTTAAGTCTCACCTGTAAATAAATGGAAACATATCTCACCCAATCTAAGCTGTAATTTTGAAAATCAGTTTATTATTAGTAGCTATGTGTAACAGAATTAATAATTGCTTAATTCATTCAGTTGGATACCAACAATATTTGAAAGTGAAGCTGATCAAAAACTGAAAGACTTCACAAAACAGTAACTGCAAAAGAAAAGTTGCTTTACCAGTTCTTTATAGCAATGACATGGCTCTTCAAGGTTGCTTGTATTAATAAAGCATATATTTGATCATTTTTTTTCATCTGAAACAGTTTACAATTATAAAAGTCTGATTTGATTATTTAAATGCAATCTCACAATCAATAATTAGAGCGGGAAATGGACATTTATTTTGGTTACATATGTGTTCCCTCTTGGGAAGTTTCCTTTCTAAGACAATTTCAGCAAAATGCTAAAATTTGAAAATCAGATACTGGAATGTTCATGTACATTTGATTTCATTTAATTATGCCTGTATCTCCACAGCATTTTTTGTTTTTATAATGCAAACAGAACAGTCAACACATATTGGCTTTCTTGTTGAAATATTAACAGAGTAACAAAACTGTAAAGAAGAGTTGAACCAATTTATCTTAAACTGCAGAACTTGGGTTGATAGTCATATTCATAGGTAAATTAAAAAACATAAACCAACTCTGTGCATGCAAAAATATAAGCTGATGTTATTCTATAGTTAAATAATTTGTCATGGCAATTAGACATAGTAGAAAAAAGATAAGTCATTTAATAACTGTCTTTCTTATATGGTATACAAAACCTCATTACTGTAATTTATTAGTTATTATATTTGAACAAAACATATTTTTAGGTTTACTTACTTGAAGGACAGAAATAAATGGTTCTACAGGAGACAGATGGCAAAATAATTGCATGCTGAATTTATTAATATAGAATAAAAAGAGCTACAACGTTAACAGTTGTGAAAGATGCTGTCATGGCGAGTCTTACCTTTGCTGTAACTCATGTATGCAGCTTTTAAAATGTATCTCTCAACAGCTATGGTATTTGTAGAGTGAATTCTGACTTCTCTGACTTTCTGAAAAACAAGTCAGTCACTGTGTGACTTATTAACATAATTAGTTTTCATTAAGATGCAAGCTTAAAGATGTACTTTCTAATGAGCCATCTGAAAAATCTGATGTTTCCCCCTTCTCCCCCTTCCTTTCCCAGTTAATGCTTTTTTTTTTTTTNTTTGAGGATTGCATCTGTGTTTTCCAAAATGATTGACTCTGATCTTTCTTCCTAAAGTATCTGACCTGGGTGATCCAGATAAAGTGGAAAATTTCACATTACAAAAGTATTTTTCCTTGTGTATTCTGTGGAATTTTTCAAGCTTTTAAATTAGTCTTTTCACACTGTTGGAAAGATATATTAAAATCTCAATAAAAGGTTAGAAGCTATGCTCTTGTTTTTCCCTTATACATGAGAGAAAGCTTTCTCATGGTCAGATGAGTAAGATGAGTATCATGTAATTTCTTTAATCTTGTGCTAAAGCCTATAAAAGAATTCATTTATCCTGTTATCAGTTTTGCATGTATAAAGGAAACATACACTCAGTTAAGGGCGGAACACACAGTGAAATTAATGGGAATCTCGTGTTTGAGGTGCCTGTGGAAATTCCCTGGTGCCTCAGTGAATCCCAAAGACACAAACACCTTGAAATCTTTGGCTTTTAAGGTATGCTGTCGTATTTCTGCACAGAGATAGGGAAAGCAGTCAAATTTTCAGGATAACTAACTTTAACAGGGATGTTCCTCTACAGCCAAGTGCTTTGATTGCTGCCTTTTCTCTTTCAGTCTTTCCTGCTATTACTTCTAAAAGTCATTTACATACTGACATATTTTTTGTATAAACTATGAAACATTGGTATAAAAATTTATATGCATGGTGTAACACTTCTTGTGATAGGAATAGCATGGTGGAATTTGAAGCAAAGATTTGAATTGCTAGAGTAATCTGGTGTTACAGATAATTGTTTTACCTAGTTCTAAATATTGGGGAAGGAAGAAACTATGATCCAATAATGCATATTTATAATTATTTGTTCCTGATTAGATGAAATAGAGAAAGAAATTATAAAATAGGTTTGTGCTTGATCAAGGTGTATCATGAGGACAATCCCAAACTTCTTATTAACTGCATATTGTTATAGTGCATATGCCTAGAATTTTAAAATTATATCCATTATATTATATCAAGTATATATGTTTATTGTAAATACTGCAGTCACCATCTTTTACATCACAACTTCATGCAGAACTTCTGTGGGAAACCATAAATTTGGGGTTAACCATTTTTTGCTGGAAAGTTTAAAGGCTTCTCTCCCAGGAAAGTATTCTAATAGCCTAATTAAAAGTCAGAGTAGACTCTGCTGGCCTGTGGAACTGTATAATTTTTATTAAACAGTAGCAAACAGAAAGGAAAGGAATTTTAGGATGGTCCTCCTCCTTCTTCTTGGTTCCAGAATTCTTTTTACATTCTAACTTAGAATCAAAGAGATSAAAATTTTAGAGGTAGAAATTAGAGTTACAAATCCTCACTTTGAAGTGCATAGGCTTTAGGTCTCCTTGCTCTCTGCTATTTCAGTTCCATTAAAATCTCTCTCCAAGAGGAAGCTGGGGGCTAGAACTGTGTGATTTGCATATACCTTGCTGATTAGGGTCTTCTGCCTGTTAAGAAATTAGCCTTCTTGGAGGATTCTATATGCTAAAGAGTTTCACAAATTCTCCTGACTGTTGAGACTACAGATGTTCTAAGACACAAAACTTACACAGCCAGAACATTTTTGAGTTAAATCAAGAACTGTGTCACAAATTAAAGCACCCCACAGACTGGGAGTCAAATGTTGTGCAGGGGCTTGTGAATTTGGTCAGGGATTTTTATAAGAAAATACTGAGGAGCCTAAATACTGACTCAGATTTAAGTGTCAATGTACACTGACACAGCGGCAATGAAGTTTACACCAGCATCTTACACTTGCTTAGAGGAGAAATGGTTTACAGGATGTGCAATTTGTATCTGAGAAATACATTAACTTAAAAACAAACAAACAAAAGCCTTCCCCCCGCAAAACAAAAGCAAACACCTCCAAGCTATATGTGAAATGAAGACTTAACACTAAAAATTTTGAAGTTTGATTAGGAGAAGCATACTGACCTAATAAAAGTGAAAATGAGATTTGGATGGTATGTATCATAGGAAATTAAGAAAACTCTGCAAGAGGATTAATAACAACCTGATTACATCCTTCTGGATTTAATAAAAAAAGATGAAGTATGTATGAAACTCTCTCACCCATAATAGCTATGGCAATTTAATTACATGTGTTTCTGCTAAAAGGAGAGAAAATCGAATAAACTAGTTTCTGAGGTTCCAAAAAAAACCCCCAAATGGCAGTGCCCCCCCACCCCCTGCCCAAAACTGAAATGATTTTGGATTTTTGTTGCCATTAGAAGATTGAGTAGTGATAGAGCATGGAATATAAATATGACAGAAAGTTTCAATTACAGTAATTTCGCAACTATAAGGCGCATCATTTTGACTAAAATTTTCCCCCGAACCTGGAAGTGCGCCTTATAGTCCGGTGTGCCTTATATGATCTACAAAGTTGCGACATTTGCCACCCTAGAAGTGTGAGCCGCAATGGGGGGCGGTGCCGCAGGAGCGCCGAGTCGCAAGGGGGGCGGGAGCGGGCGGCTGCAGCTGGCAGGAGCCGCGCGGGGAGGGAAGGAGCTGCTGCTGACCCAGGCCCCCTGCCATGGGTTTGGACACCTCCAACTGGAGCAGGCTGCTCAGAGCCCTACCCAGCCTGGACTTGAACACCTCCATGGATGGGGCATCTACAACTTCTCTGGGCACACTGTTCCAGCTTCATAAAACTTTTTATCACCTAAAGATGTAGATGAGTCACTAAAGCAGGTGTTTTTGAAAAACCTAATACACTGATACAGCTTCAAAAATGTGTCCATATTTACTGTGTGAAAAATTTATGCTAGTGGAGGTGTTTTGGATTGAGTTGCCATGATTATCGTCTGTGGAGACTAGCAGGCAGCAACTCAACTATGCAGCCCTCTCAAAGAAACATAATTAAAAATGTAATTTGCCCCTTTTCATGAAATGAGTTTTAACATGAATGCTTCAGTAAACAAATCTACCTATATAATTAAAGGAACATACAAAATCTATTTAAAGCTCAGAGAAGGAGAAATATAATATCAGGTCAGCTCAGTGTTTCATCCTACTATCATTTTCATTGCCAATTACACAGGTGTGTGCTACATAAATAAGAAAAACTATGAGTGTGATGGATGTGATTATTATTCATATCAAACAGACTTTTTCTTTTTTCCTCCCTGTTCTAATTAGATAGTTTCCAGCTGTTCGACATGTGCTGCTGAGATATGCCATTGGAAAATCACATCAAAAACACAACACAACCATTCTGAATGCATAATTTTCCTAAAATAGTGTTAGAGATGTTATGGTAAACATTTAAACAGTCTTAGACAAAAAAACCTGGAACTGCAATAAAAGCAGTGAAGAGAAAAATGCATTTCAACTTAATAATGTAAAAACAGAATGAAAGCCAGATGTACAGGGAGGGGAGAATGCAAAGTCTCTTGGAAAAAGTAGATGACTTTATGTGAATGAAAATTACTCATGTATAACTCCATAATGGTAAAAGTTGTTAATTGCCATCAACATGGAAGATCTTAGCTGCATCTTTCCATTCACTAGCTAGTTACACCTAAAATTCCCAGAAACTGGCTAGACCCTTGAAGAAGACAAACTGAAAAAAATGGCAGTGAAGTGCAGCTTTGCAAATTTAGGCTTGTTTTGATCAGATTCTGATGTGATTCTGAGTGGTATGATGGACAAATATTGCTACCAGCTCTCTAGAGCAGTTCCTGAAGCTAAAAATCCCACGCAAAGTGGGCTACAGAAATGTACTTACTCACAGAAGCATAAATTGATTGTTAGTTTCATTAAGAACAGGGAGTTTTTGAACAAGGAGTGTATGATTTGGAGGGTTTCTTCCTGCTCCTTCTTGGGTGCAGCTGTGTTTTTATATTTATGCATCTCTTAAGAGTTACTTCTTGTTTTTTTCACTAGTCTGTAGATGTCTGATAATCTGTGGGGTGCTTCATTTTTTGTGTATAAATACCCTTTTCATCTGCTACCCTGAAAGTTTTATTTTCTTTGCTATCAAGGTTGCAACCCTCCAGGAACAGGTGGAGACCCTTAAAGTTTTGTGATCACAGGGCTTCTGTGATCTTTGTGTGCCTGTACTGAAAGGTCACATTTTATTTTCTTCATGGTCAAGCTGTAATGTCCTGATACTATAACAATTATTTTCTTAGCATAGCCTGTTTGCATATATTTCACATGTATTTCTGTCCTAGAGTCATTGAGTAATCGGCTCTACAAAGAAAGACTACATGCTATTAGGAGATGTATGTATCTACACACGTATATATATATATATATATATATATATATATACATATATATGTATATATATATATATGTATACACATATATATGTAATGCTTTCAGGACTACTTGTTAAAAAAGTTGTTTTGTAACATAAATAATAAATTGCTTTCGTTGTTCCACTTGCCTTGAAAATCTGGGAAAAGCATCATACATGGTATGCCAATATGTGGCAGTTTTATTCAATCCTTAAACTTCTGATGTCATTTCTGCATTACATACATGAAACAGTTTGAAGACTTATTTTTGGAGGTCCTCAGGAAGAAATATGAGTAGGTAACATTATGAGCTTCTTTGTCACTCTCAGGCTATTCCATCATCCCCCTGTGCGCTGGCACCTGAGGTGTGTGCACGTGGGGCATTCAGGCAGGATGGCAGGAGAGCCTGCAGAAGCAGACAAGAGCCAAGCTCTCTTCTGAAGGGCAAGGATGTGGCTGCAGAGGCTGCCTGGAGCCAGAGGGTTAACACTGAGTAGTTATCTGCTGGAGCAGTCCCTGGTGAGCTCAGAACCTGCTAATTAATGTTAGAGGCACCTGCTGCTGCCCCTCCCCATTGCCTTCACCCAATCAAGAATTCAAGTTTCTTCTCCCAGGGCACAATATGCCCCCCTCTTTATAAATCCATGATGTTTTTCTGAAGGATCAACAAGATCTTAACACTGTGTGGCTTAAGCTTGTTATAGCTGTACAACCTGTGAGTACCAAGCCAGCTATTGCTGTTTTGTTGAGCACCAGCAAATACATATAGACTTCTAACTTGCAAAGTCATCTGTAAGTGCTGAGGTTTTATTTATTAATGAATAAAATTCCCTCAGAATTTTAGCTGCACAGTTTGAGAAATTGATGTAAGCTTTGCAATACTTTTGTGCTTACTGTAGTTAGTCAAAGACAGTTAAACACCTTAAAGATGTGTTGCTAAGGAAGGTGCGCAGGAAAATGTAAAGTATACAATATAAGAATTCAAAGAAAGGTAAAGAAAAGCTTCAAAGGTATTGCTGCTTTTGGAAGTTTTCACAGTTTTGGAGTAACTGAAATATTTTTTGGCTTTTTAATGATGTTTTCTTTGTGAAAGATATTTTTTGTGATTTGCTAACTAAGTTCATTATTCTTTTTCCTCTTAACTGTAGATGGGTACAAAAACTTTAAGTTCTAGGTTTTAAAATTTTGCTTGCTTTTTCTATTGTTGTTTTTTTTTTTTCTGATAAAAACTGCCTCTTTCTTTAAACACTCGATTTGTTATAAACTGTAACTGTTAATTTTGTATTTTATGCTCTTAAGAAATTATTCATTAGGAGTATAATACATGAATTAAAATACTATTACCTTTGATAAAATTAATTGCAATCCAAACTCAATAAAGAAAAAAATGCAAGTGAAGTCTTCAGATGACAAAAGAATGCCTTTTATGATTACCAAGCTTTCTCAGGCTTCTGCCAAGGTCAGGAGGTGGGGCATGACTCTATATCTTACTAAAGTTCTTTGGAAGAATTATTATTCTTCCTACTCTGTGTCTGAAATTCCAAATATGTATCAGATGAGGACAAGAAATGGAAGTAATTTAGGGTAGGGTTTTCAACTATTTCTATGCCCCTGTCTTATGCACATATGTTCAAATTGTACAGAAATGAGTCTGGTATCCTTCACTTTCCTTATGGCTATAGGTTCATGTGCCTCCCAACTTAAACTTTTGTTGTGGCCTGGTGGTAATAAGTTTTTTTTCTGTTCTCCCTTGCCTATAAGCATATGCTTATCTACCCTCTCAGTTTTTCTTATTTCATACTGTCTTAAGAATTATATTAGCTCCTAGACAAGCTTGAAGATTAATAAAAAGCAAATGAATGTTAGCTTAAGAAATATTTATGTCAGACTCGGTGATTGCAGATATGAAGCTGCTGTAACACTCTAGGCAATCTCCTGCAATAGCCACACATTCTTGGTGACAGTATTTTAGTTGTGTTCAGCTCATTCCCTGTAGTGACAGTTGTTTTGGCTTTGAAACAAAGCAGATTGTGGAAAAGCAGTGGCAGAAATTTGGAAGTGCTAGAATTCAGGGAAAATCATGACTGCTGTCTTTTATTTGAATTAATTTTTCATCTCAAGATGGTCTATGCATCCATGCACTGCAATTTTTAAAATTGCTTTCTATGTCTTCAGTGATAGCAAGAATGAACAGTCAGAAATCAAAAAAACATGGTGATGGGAGGGGAAAACATGATCAGTTGTGGTGTTTCTAAAGTAGAAAATAAAGGATTTAGCTCTACTGACGTCATTAATAAGGGATAGGATTAAGACTCTCATGCCATCCTACCACTCCCTCCAAAACAGGGAATATCAAATGAGATTTTGTAGCAGCTCAGATTTGAGTTAATATCTTGTATAAAACCTGTTGCTTTTATTTATTTGTATAGAGCCATAAAGCAGTTTGCTAAGAGTTGCAGAAATAGAGTTGAGCATCCCTGTTTGCAGAGACTTGAATGCAAGTAAGAGGCATTTGTAACTGAGGCGATAAAATGAGGCACATGCTGGTACATTTTATGAGAGTTTTAGGATAAATTGTTCAGTTCAGAACTTATGATTCCACTGACAGGTTGGAAGAGAACTTTCAGGGCTGGAGGTGGGCAGGTTAGATAGAACACTAATCTGCTCCATGAAAAAGTTGCGGGGGAAAAAAACCCTTAATTTTATTTATCTTTTCTTACAAACAAAATTTCTATTGGTCAACATAATGCATGGAGATGCTGGAAAAAAAGCATGAAGTTTTCTTGATCCTGCTTCAGTGGACAAAAAGGATTAGTTTGGATGTGTAAACCTAAAGCAATCTGTAAGATGTGCTAAGGTGTTTCTTCCCACATACAAAGATGTGTTAGTGCTGCGTGTTGCAAACTGTGGACACGTACACGTGTGCTCTATGTGTGTGTGCCTACTGGGAACCTTTGCTGGACTAACAGATCTGACCCTATTCCTCTGAGAAAGAGGTTGTTTCTGGATAGAGATGATTAACTGGTTGGTTTTGTTTTTGGTTTTTTTGTTTTTATTTTTTTGTTGGTTTTTTTTGGGTTTTTTTTGTTTTTTTTGTTTTTTTTTTTTTTTAATTGAACACAGTATTTGCTAGTCCTTGTCCTGGAAATTAAATGACATTTCTGTCATGACCATCTAGGTTTTGGGTTTAAAGAGGAATCACAGACTATTTTCAAATGAGAATAACTATATGGGTATTGACCAAATTTTTTGCTGAATCAGGTGCCTTGTTTTTGATAGAGGTGGGAAGCTTGTGTCTAGGAAACACCACCAATTCTGAATGTGATGTGGTGCTTCAATAAAATGTTCTTCGCACGACAGCATTTAGGATTAATGGAAAACCTAGAGAAATATAAAGTCTTCGTAAAATTTTACAATAAGACAAAGTAGGTCTCTTGAAGGAATGTAAGTTGGAGAGTTGCTGTTTTTTAACACTGATGACTTTGGTTTAGTCATGGCTCAGCACAATATAGGTGTCTTGCTAAAAAGTGGATTGTAAAATACCACCTCTCCTCTATGGAAGTTAAATTTGTCTCACTGATAGTGAGAATGTTGAGTTTTTTGGTTTATTTAAGCATCTCTAATCTTCTCAATTCTATGATGTAGGCTTCACATTCAGAGTGAAAGAAAGAATGGTATAGTTGTTTACCATCTCAACAGGTTGCAATCATACCACTACTTGTAGGGAAAATATGAGCAAGGTCCCCTCTTTGTCCATTAGTTTTCTTTGTGATTTTGTCCATTCCATATTTGCCTTGAGTTGTACTACTGGGAGACTGGGATTGTGTGGTTTTCAGTTAGTTTTCTTTCAAATGCAATTCTGGCCATATACAGGGGAGCTTGTCTAGGGGAAGCACTTGTGCAGAAGTACAGTACTTCCACAGGCTTACTGAAGGGATCAGAAGTGCTATAACTCAATTTCAAAACTGTTTCTTCTCAGAGTTTAGATTTATTGAGGACCAAGAAGGAATAAATCCTACTAATGCTTTAACAGGCCTGTCATGGTTTAAGCCCAGCTGGAGATGAAACACCACACAGCCACTTACTCAGCTTCCATCTTCCCATGCCCCAGTCTGGTGGAATGGGAAGGAGACTCAGACTAAAACTTGTAGGTTGAGATAAGAACAGTCTAATAACTGAAAAGAAAATAAAAGTACAGTAATAATGGTAAATTATAATAATAATTATAGTAATAAGGAAAAAGCCCCAGTCAGTGCTGCAAAATACAATCACTCACCACTGAACCAAAATGAGCCTCCCCTTCCCCTGCCTCCTTCCAGGTAACTTACTGAGTTTATACCTCAGGCATGATGTTCTGTGGTGTGGAATATCGCTTTGGTCAGTTTGGGTTGTTTGTCCCAGCTATGCTCCCTCCCAGCTTGGTTTTTTTTTGTGTACCTCCTCACTGAGAGAGCATGAGACAAGGAAAAAAGAAATATTTGATTTAGGATAAATGGACTTCAGAAAACCCTGAAACATCAGCGTATTATCAACACCACTTTCATTCTGAATCCAAAACACAGCACTGTAACAGCTACTGAGAAAAAATTATCCTAGCTGAAATCAGGACAAGACCTATCAAAGAAAGAAATTCTAATCCTATTTGAGCTACTACTATGTTTTTCTGACTACATCCATCACTTTTAGGATGCCAGTCACTGTACGCAAATACAAGTTGTTAGAAAAATAAAGGTATAATCACCGTTTTCACTCTGTTTAGTTTATTTGTAAGCCTGAAGGCCAAGAGCTTGTATCCTTCCTATTCTGTTCCCAATATATGGGGGAGGTTTTGGTGGGGGTTTTTTTGGTGTTTTTTTTATGGGATAATTTACTTTTCAATGATTAATATTCATCTTTCTAAATTGCTCTCTCTAGATCATCTGTACCACCTGCTGTTAGTGTCTTTTTACATACTGGGTTTTTTTTCTGTGTACTCTTCTAAAACTACTTTTCAATACTTTTCCACATCTGACCCATTTCCCATTGAAAATTGCAAGTCTTGTTCACTGTATTTTCATGAATATGTTTTCCAAGTTTATTTTTTTTAAGGTCTGGGAACATATTTAGGTATGTTTTTTCTTACGCATTTGAAAATAGTTCAACCTTTAAGGAGTTTTTATGAACTCTTACAAGCTTTTGTTCATTATCTAGAAAGAAGTTCATTAGAGTAATGATATGATAAATGTTGTTGAACTTCTCTGCAGTATTCCTGGCAGTTTCATTAAAAATGAATAATTTAGTGGTCTTTAATTAAACTTTCATGCACTGTTCATGGGCATGATAATCCTAATATGTAACTCATATTGCTCTATTTTGTGTTAATTATTGTTGCAATGAAGAGTCCTATTTTTTAAATACAGGCTCTCTTCAGTTTAAATGTTAAAATACTGTAGTATTGAGATTAGCAAGAAGCAAGCTTGTCATCTGTTAACCTACCTCATTCCTTATTATTAAAATCTTTCACAAATATCTTACAATTGCTTTTCTTTTTCTCATTATTTTAGTGAGCATCATCTTTACTGTCTTGCACGCAGTTGAATCTAACAAATAATTTCCATCACATTATTATTTTTATAGCATTCTTATAAGGAGTTAGAAAAATGGTGTATACAGGTTTTTTCTCTTTATGTATAACACAATATTTGTCATTGCTAAGTGTTATCTGCATCTTGAAGACTAAAACTGGCTGATTTCTGTATGGTTTAATTGCATGAACATTTTAAGAGGTTATTATTTTTGGGCACCCAATATAAGTAAAGGAAGCAGGAGCTGCCATGTGTCTAGCTGTGTATTAAATTTTCCAAATTAGACTTTGAACTTGAAGTTTCTTCCACAAGATTTCTCATTATCCAAGCTGTCTTATTGATTTATAATTTTTACAACGGCATACATGTCACAGGACTTGAGCTGTATGCTTCTACATGTCTTGCCTCTAACATCATAGTTGGTGTGAAGGGCTGAGAACAATCTCTGTGCCAGAACTTTAAAATAGATTCATAAGCAGATTAAATTTCAGAAGTGAGTAAAAAATTCTGCACCCTTTGAGTTAATATTTTAGGGGGTCGTGGCTACTGCGTAATGACACATATTTGTTTTGGTTTTGTATCCTAGCTAGTAGATGTGATGTTAGATGAGAATTCTTGTTCCAAATGCAAAGCAACAAAATAGCACTTTTTAAATGCTGGCATGTTTTTCATAATTCAGTTTTATTATTTTACTTGGTTTTTTTTCTGTCCCTCAAAAAAAGTTTGTTCATGATTAAACACTAAAACCATCAACCTGTGCCTTACTAGGGCTGCCAGCACAGTTTGATTGGGGAATAACAAAGTGAAAAGTATCTGCACTGAATTATTTTTTTTTCCTTCTGTGCACATTGCATTACTTCAAGTGTCTGAGTCATGGGCTGATTTGCCAAGCAGACCATTGAATCACTCTTCAGTCATGTCCTCATTTTGTCCATAATGTATTGCAGCCAGAATTGTGGAATCGCCTCACACACTGAGATCTGCTTGACCTCTGTTCTCCTATCAGTCTAGGAAACTTGAGTCATTGATCTGAGCACAGTGCATACACTGGCATACAACATTCAGACGACTACCTGCATATGTATTCTTATAAGAACCTCAGTTAATCAATGATTTTTGTCTTATTTTTAACATGTCTCTTTAGCTATATTTGTTCCTGATTAATACATAATTTGCAGAGAGGGTGTAATTGTGTACAGTCTGAATATATCATAGTTTGGTGAAGTAAAACCAAAAGATCTGGCAAATAGTTGCATACACTTACTATATAAAACAATATTCACACACATAACAAAGATGAAGAAGAAAATTCTATTTCAATTTCATATTTTCCTTGGTCTAAGCAGTGGTGGCAAGCCCACAGAACACACAGAACAGGAGAGAAGGGACAATGATTGCTGAATACAGCAAGCAATAAAAATGTCGAGGAAGGGGAAGGAAGTCACCAACCCTTATGATTTGACCAAAACTGATATTTGAGTAATGTGAGTTATTGATATTAATGATTTATAGTCAGAATGGGCTGCATGGTTGGATTTATTGAATATCATCCATATTTTATTCCACTGATATTTTTGACATCTGAAGGACAGGGAACTGATGGGATTTCTGCATTGCTTTCTGTATTTATACCTTCTAGGTACCACTCTTCATCTTTTGAATAAATTCACATGATTCAGAAAAAGATATCAATGGAGATACTCTGCTTCAGCAACAATGTTTTAACCACAGGATGGCATAAAGCAACTATATGTTCCTTACCAGAAACATATATCTTGTTAAAAAAAGAAAAAAAAAAAATCAAACCAGAAAACCTCCAGACACAAAACCAAACCACCCCTAACTTGATACATTTGAAAAAAAAATTTACAGTAATTTCACGATTACAAGCCGCACTGACTATAAGCCGCATCTCCGGGTGTCGGCAACATTTTGTTCTTTGTTCGTACATAAGCTGCACCTGATTATAAGCCACTCTGTCATTCACAGCGAGGACCCGCGTGCAACAAAGTTGCCAATTACTAACAGAATCGCAGGATCGTGGGGTTTACTGGCTCAGCTCGGGCCGTGTGGCCTTGGCCCATTCAGGGCTGCTGACGGGGGCCAAGTGGCTCAGCTTGGCACCACTGCTCAGTGAGGCCGCTCGGGGCTGGTCGCCGCTGCCACCAGGCTTGCTCGCCCTGGCCCGGCACTGCCCTGCAGCAGCAGGCGGACAGGGAGACCCACTGCCCGCTCCTGCAGTGCCGGTGGAAGGTGGGTACGGAGCCCCCCCCCGCCCTCTCCCAGGGTGCTGGTGGGAGGCGGGCACGGAGCCTCTCCACCCATTCCTGCTCCCACGACACTGGTGGGAGGCAGGCATGGAGCCCCCCCACCTCCCCCCCACGCTGCCGGCACGGAGCCTGCCTCCACCCCCCGTATAAGAGATTAACCAATTTGTAACAATCGCGCAATCCCGGGTTTTACTGGCAGGTGCTTGGCTTGGCACCTCGGCTGGCACTTCTGGGGTTGGAAATTTCAGAAATTTTTTCACATATTAGCCGCTCCAGAGTGTGAGCTGCATTTCTGGGGTGGGAGCCAAATTTTAGTCAAAATGGTGTGGCTTATAATTGTGAAACTACTGTAGTTGATAACGTTTTGTACCCATCAGGACATTGTCAGCATATTATTAATCCTAGATTGTAAAGGAGCTGTTGTTTGAAGGTGTGAGTGCATATTGCATACTGTACAGCAGCTCTGGTCATACGTTCTGTGTTTATCTCTGGGTTATTAGGAAGTTATGCAACTCAATGCACAGGTATCATTTCATGTTAAAGAGCTGGCATGTCTTCACTGGAAGTCTGAGTGCCTCGTTCAGTGCATTCCCAAGCAGGAAGTGAGGGGAGTCTGAGGGAGGGGTGGTGGAAGCAGAGAAAGTGTTTCCTGGACCACTGTGTCAGAGTAGAGCATTGAGCACGTTGGGATATCCATGCCATTGGTTCGAGGGAAGTGCAGATATTTCAAGACAACACTGGGTGAACCTCTTTTCCAGGAGAAGGGTAGCCCCATGAACACTACAGTAAATGGAAAATTTGGATGCAGTCACCAGCTACAATCACATGTATTTGTTTCCCAAGGGCTGTAAGTTAGCAGTCTGGCTGTAATTAGTAATGTATAGTAAAGGTTTAATTTACATAGCGCTTCCATTTTTGAAGGAAACTCCTTATTTCAAAATTCCTATTTTGAAATTTCCCATTTTTTTTTAATCTTTGTAATTATGTGTAGCAGCATAATAAGTAGAAAGAGGTGCTTTTTTTTTCTCCTCATTGTTTGTAGCAGAAATTGAATCAGTCCTTTATTTTTCATAATTGGTGGGGCATTTTCAAATCCATATATATGAAGATTTTCAATCCATATATATGCAGAACCCATACCCAATAATATGATTTTGTAGATGGTGGGAATAAACATTGATTTCTGTTGCTTGGCAAGTTTGAAAATATTGATATATGTTTTAGTACTATTATGAAATTTTTGGCTTTTTGTTCGTCTTGGAAAGACTAAGATTTTTTTTCCCCTGCAAGGATCATTGGATGCAAATCTTAAGTGATATGCAGATCAAACCCACAACCATGTTGTTACTAGGACCATGCTCTAACCAACAGACCTAATCTCAGGGGAGAGTGCAATCTCAACAACAATTTAAAGGTAAAAAGTCTTTTTCTCATGAGCAAGAAAGAAGTAGATGTGGTATTGCTTAAAGGTTTCAATTTTATTTACTGAAAGACTACAGAATTTTTTCTAGTTTAAAATGATAATGCTAAAACTGAGGTGTAAATTGTTCTCAAGAGTAATTCAAAAGGTTCTTGAGCATTTTGAATAGCATTCCTTTTTTTTTTTTTTTAATGCATATTATATTATTTTAGCGACTGAGTCACACTGCCTGCAGAAAAATAATTCTTCCTATGGAAGAGAGTATTGTGAAGACTGATATCTTTGGTACTTTAAAAGATATTAAGGCAATGACAAAATTACCTATATAGAACAGAAATAACAGGGAATTATCCTTCTTCTTGTGACATATTTTTTTCTCATGCCTTCTTATAGTGCTGGTGCTGATGTTCTGGAAAGGTCTCTTCTTGTGGTGACAGGACAATGACTAAGCAATTTTAATTACTGTACCCAAAAAGGTATTGAGCAGTGATCACCAGAAGAAGAGTGACTGGAGTATAGAGGGAAGGGAGGGAATGCGGTCATTGTCAAACTTTTCCATGAACCTAGAATAAAAATCTCAGCAGCTGAGAAAAGACATATCCAAGATTAAAGTAATGCTCATTTTAAATATTCAAGTACTGCTGGCTTCAAGAAGTATTTAATGAGCTTGATACTTGACATAAAAGTTATAACCTCAGCAATAACAGAAAAATAGCCTTTTCAACTCTGTCAAATGTAGTTTGAGGTTTTATTACAGAAAATGTTCTTTGAGAAAGACTTCCTTGAACAACCATTTCATGGAACTTGCATAAAGAATCTGCCTAGATGAAGTATTATAAGTAGTAGGGGATTAAAGACACTGACTGGAAAGCACTTTCCTAATGAGGTGTAATGTAAACAGTGTGTAAATGATGGGCTAATGTAGGTATATTTTACACGGTTGGACTTATGCTTAACTTTTAGTTACACTGGTCTGTAGCAAGTTTTAAATCATTAATCAAGACTGGTTACATCATTAAGAGATGCTGTAAAATATGACAAAATCTACCTGATAGAGGTTGGGGCGGGAAACAAAGGTCCCTAACAATCACTAGCTCCACATCTTAAGGATAGTGCTTATGTGATTTATGAAAGAGATGTTACTGCATAGTAGGTTGCAAATTCTGTCTTGTCTCTTTGTCCTCTTGTTTTGCATCTACCTCCTTTTCTCTTGGATGCTGTTTAGCCAGCTGCTGGGTCCTTGAGATCTTTCCAGGCTGTCCCTGGCCCAGTACCAGACTGTGTGTTGTCTTCAAGGAGTAGAGAACTTGCACTTATCTGGCACCTTGAGAGCAGCTGGGCAAAGGAGAGTGGAGCTGTCATTTTCCTCAGTATTTCAGACCTATAGTCTTCTAGTCATAAAGACAGAGACCTCTCCATTTTTTAGCTATTAATACTAGAGTAGTCCATCAATTCAGGGGCTATAGATGAGGTTTTTTCCCCAGAAAGCCTCAATTGAGTAAACCAGATTTTAATTTGTTCCTTCATTTATATTAACTATAATAGTCTAAATTTCTCTATGTTCTACAGTTTGGCTTTCATTATTTTTTCTAGGGTATTTCTATTCCTCATTTTAAAGATTAAAATAACTTAGCCATTAGTGGAGACAATTTTCTTTAGACAGAGAGAAAGCAAAAACAAGTAAAAAAATTTATACAGGAATACGTGTCTTATTTATTGCAGTACTTCAACTAATCCCTGTTTTTACCTTACAACAAGCATTTTAATGGTCTTTGTGCCTTTCTTGGTCGGGCATACGTGTCACATTTAATTAGAGGCAATAAATGAAGACAATAGTTTTAGATATGCAGTTATAAGGGTTTGGGTTTTACTGATAGGTAATGCTTTATGAAGCCATAACATTTGGGAGTTTTCAGTGATCACTGATCTTTCAGTGATATGTAAAGCTATCTATTAGTATTTAAAATATTATTTTTATGGCGTGTTTTCAGATAAACAATATCTATTTCTGCTTAATATTATTTTCAGAGAATACAGCAGATATTATTATCTAATTGAATTGTGTAAAATAAAAAAAGTTTCATAAGCAATTAAAGAAGCTTTATTTAAAGCCCTTTTTTTTTTTTTCTTTTTTTTGCATAAAATAATTCTAAATGCAAACTAAATATATACTGCAATTCGCTGGAGGACGGATGTTTTGCTTTGTTTGGGGATATTGCTGTGTGTTTTTGTTTTTTATTTTTTCCCCAGAGAAAATGTCAACAGTGATATTTGCCAGTGCCAGGCCAAATTATTATTATTTACATTACAGTAGGCAAGTGGTATCAAATGTTCAGATGCAAGGTAAGCGATAAAATAAGCAGTGCTTTCTGTATTTTACTACTAGATACCTTGCTTTTAAAACTAAAGGTTTCTTGTCCTCTTCCACTTGCTGTTATATCTAATGTGATCTTATTCAAAGTGTATTAGGGCTAAGAACAATAATTATTATTATAATTTTTGTACATTGGGTAATATTTTTCTTGCAGCTGTTTGATTTGACTCTATGCAGTTTTGTGTAGTGAAGCCTCTTGGGTCCACTCTGTATACCAGCTTCATTAAGAATTACTCTGTACAAGCAATTTATCATCTAGGAAACGATCTGCACAGAGCTGCAGCTGGATTATTCCTGCTCCCTGGTTTGTCTGCTTGTCTCAGATTGCATCCTAGTGTAGAGTCAGCCCAGGTGTTTGCAGCTTTCAGTGTACCTGTAAAATCAAACCCACTAGCTAGGCCAGTGGAACATGTCTGGCTTATTTATCTGAAATTGCTCCTATCTGAAACCATCCCTGTGCTGTCCGAGCTTATGCTAGGGTCTTCATTAAATGCTTCTATCTTGGAGCTTTGCACCTGCCAGAATAGATGCATAAAATTGCATTTGAGCCGTTTTGAACTCTCTGGGACCGAAGCCTTGTTTTAAGCCCAAGAATGCAACAAATGCTTTACTGCATTTGAACTCATCACACATTTTACAGGAATAAGCTCATGTTTCTATATGAGAATAATTGTGTATAGTCCAAAGTTCAGCAAATGTTGCTCATGTAGTCACCGAAAGTCAGAAATCTGTAACTAGGATCATGAAAGTCACTTCTAATCTTGACCTGACACAATGAGAAATATCCATTATGCATACTGATTTCTTAGAATCTTTATACATTTCATACAAAAACAATAGTGACATAAACAGTATTTTTAGAGTAAGGACTAGAGTGAGATGTTAAGTCATATCTGAACAACAACAAAATCTAATCAAAATAACACAAGATTTTTGCCACAGAGATTCTGAGGTACAATCCTGTGAGGTACCTTCTGTGACCACAATATCTCCAAATCCCTCTAACTCCTTTCCAGTTGCACAATCACACAATTAGAATTCAAGAATAAATTAGTAGTCATCCGACATTTCTAAAAGTTCTATATGGGGGCAAAAGTCTTCCCTCAACTTTAACTCATCTATTCTGGAAACTGGGTTGAAACAGGACTTTAGGGAAGAAACATTTTAATGAGCTCAGTGTACATTAAAATACTCTTTATTCAATCCCCTCTGGAAATGCTGTTAAAGAGTCTTCCAGAAATGTGTAGCATGATAGCACTGCAATTTTTTGATACAAAGCAAAAGTTTCTGCATAATGAAGACAAAATGAAATTTTCCAAAACTCTGAATATGCTCACATTGGGCTGTTAAATTTTAGAGGCAAAATCTGTAGCACTCCCTCTTGGGTACATATATATTTCATTCTGTGTTAATTAGTGCATAGTCAAATTCAGTTAAGAAGGAACTCACTAGAGTGAGAGGAATTGAGCTATTTGAGACAGGCAACTGACTTATTTTGTGTTGTGTAGATTATGTTAAAAAATGCCATGTTCAGGGTCACTAAATTATGTAGTAATTGAAAGCCATGATCACAGGCAATCAGTGTTTTTCTTAGTGCATTTAATACAAAGAGAGCATCTTTCTAAGAGTTTTGTTTGTTTATACTTAGCTAACAATCCCATGAGGTACTCATTAATTCTCAGGGGATGGGAGTGGGTATGGTTGGGGTGTGGAGGGGAAGTACCTGATACTTTTTCTTTAAACATAAATTCATTCTGGAAGAATATTTCTGTTTTCAGACAGTTTTATAGGTATAGATGGCTGCAAATATGAGTTTGCTTTCCAGAAAAAGTAATAGTCTTGGTATTTTTATGGGATTACATGAAAGAAGAAAAAAATGGGTCATTTTCTTACCTAAAATTGTATTCTAGAGCACTGTGGAAAAAAAAGAAAATCAATGAAAACTAGATAGGGGCTGGGAAGATTCACCTAAAACTGAAGTGCTAAACTATTCATATTGAAATATGCAGTGTCATTTCTGTTTAAATGTAATGTAAAGACTGCTTACTAACTCCCATTATTTGGATTAATATCTAGATTAATATTTAAATAGTAATTACATTTTGTTCTAGGCATCATTCAACTGTTGACCATGATATTATTATTGTCATAACTCTTAACAAAGATAAAACAAATGTTATCCTTAGCATCTAGTTACAGACAAAACAGGAAAAAACATTTCCGGGAAAGTCAGAAATTTTTAATTTTTCCTGACATCTTAACAGATTAATCTAAGAATCATCTTTAGCAGTTAATATTTAATTATTACAGGAAGAGAAATAGTAATGAAAATACTAATACAGGCTTAAGACATACATTTAAGTAATCATACAGTTAAACACTCCTCATAATAATTCTTAATATTTCACTGTTGCAAGGAGTAGTGAGAAGGAACAAGGCAGAAAAATATAGTGAGTTGCCAGCATCCTTTTGCTTCAAGAAGTTTGTTCATTATATGTTCTTTTTCCTTGGGTTAGAACATATAAAATTTTAGGTATTTTTTAGGTATATATATTGCTAGGATATCTTTTCACTTAGTTTCTTCACTGTTATGCAATTGTGTTCTGTGGTGCAATTTACATGTTAAGATGTAAAAACCCCATAGTTCTGTCTGAAATTGGATTGTTGTTTCTTTACATGACCATTAGTGATTAGCCTGTAAATCCAGGAGTTTCCTTCCCAGTCCAGGCTTCTACTCAAGTATACATTTCTGTCCTGCATCTGGCACTGCCCCTTCTGGAAGCCTTTGCTGTAATTCCAGGTCTCTATTTCTCTAATTTTTTTTATTATAGTAAAGCCATAAATCCCCCACTTTACACAGAATAACTACTTGCTGCTACTACACATATTAAAACTATGTGTGTGCCACACCAAGATAAGGACACGTAAACTAAACATGCCCATCTGGTTGTTAACAAATCCCTGTTGGAGCTAAATAAAGTAAAAGGAAGGCTGGAGGCAGGTGAAGACAAGTTCAGAGCAAAGAAAGCAAACTGATAAGCTTTAGTCCTGAGGCCTTGCAAACCCAGTAGGAAGTCTGTGACCTCCTAGTATTGATGGCAGGACTGTATTTATAGGACCACAGAGCTACACATACATTATGTTCATCTGCTTCTGAAGGGACAAATGAACAGTGCTGCTACTGGGCAAGTGTATCTTTTAATGAAATATTTACATCTCATTTTAATGGCACCAAGAAAGAGGACTATTTGTAGTCAGTGCAAATATTGACACCATCTGAACTATGCACATTTCTAGTCAGAATAAATTGTTAAGACTTTCAGACAGCTATGTCAAGAAGGTCCTCTTTATTGCAAAATTATCCTTTCGCATCATTTTTCTGTTGGCATGCCTAATAGCAATAGTTAAGACTTGGGAAATATAAACTGCACATGCTTCAATATTT
>PYHW01009837.1:2184335-2224609 GCA_013186435.1 Turdus rufiventris | reverse complement strand
GATCTACAATGTTGCAATTTTTGCTGACTCCCGGGGGGTGCGCCTTATAGTCAGGTGCGCCTTATGGTCGTGAATTTACTGTACTCTGAGGATCCAGCATACTGTTTCTTATACCTGCCACACATTCAGATTTCCGAGTGTCTGTAAAATTAGCCCACAGACCTATTTTGGTTTATCTGCTTGTTTGGAGTTTATAGATAAGATCCATAAACTTACTCGCTTTTAATAATATTTTTCACTTAATTAGTAATCTTTAAATTGTGAATATGTTTATAATGTGATCTTTAAATACAACCAGAAAGGCATAAGCTCAAAGTACATATCATATTTTCTACATTTTGATATTTTTCATGTTTTGATAACTCTAAGATGAGTGTCCAAACCCTCTCGACAATCTATTCCAATGTTTGTCAGCTGTTACTCTGGTGATAGTTTTCTTGCAAGCAGTTGGGAGCTTCTCCTGCAATTTCTACTTGTTGCCTCTCTTCTACTTCCAGAAGAGTCTATTTTCTCTCTAGATCCTTGTTAGGCAGTCATAGGCAGTAATTAAATATTCCCTGAAATTCTGACCTCAGATCGATTTCTCTCATCTCCACTTTAAGAGCTCTGACAAGGTATGGCAGTGGTGGCAGTCCCCAACTTGTTCCTTTGGGACACCTGCTTGAATACAGTCTGCCTAGTTACTATTCTGATGACACTTTTTAATGGCAGAAATAGAAAAAGACAAAGGAAAAGAAAGAAATATGTGGCTTTAAGTTGGTTATATAATTGCAGAATTTCACTTTCTCATGTGGCCTAAAATAAGGGAATTTCTTCTTCTTATACTAGTGTTTTTCTGCACACATTTTGAAGACTGAAATATACAAATTTAAGGGTTACATCCCATGAAGCAACAGTAGCATTAACCATTGTATTTAACTGTTTTCAAAGAAATGCTACAAGGTTCTTAAAAGATAAATTTACTTGTTTTTATTGAAATTTCCTAAATACTGGCACAGAATATCAGAAAATAGGAACACAGGTATCCTAATTATCCTTTTCATAGGGCAGCCAAATAACATTTCAAAGTAGTGGTCAGGAGGCTTTTGCCTAAATATACTTTCAATGTTACTTCTGGGATTGTTCCTGTAACTCAAATCTATAGACAAGTATATACTCTTTATTGTTTATGCCAGTGTTATATTTGCTTTAACACAGAAATAAAATTTTGTTAGCCTGTTGTTTTCCCAGTTATTCTGTTTCTTGGAAAATATGAATAAACCAAGATTCTCTCCTTTAACCACTGAGTCTCACTACTCTCCAACCCAGGGTTAATTTATTTGTTTCAGTTGTAGTCTGAATTCATCTTCCTTGAAAACAGGTGATTATGCAGCGTTCAGGTGAGCCTGTGTGTGCTACTGTCTGGGGTTTACTGTGTAGAATGAAACTTATTTTCACAGAGGAGCTACAGTTTCCTGCTTTGTTCCAGAAACTTCTGGTAAAAGAATAAAATCTGCTGGTATTTTCTTCAGGCCTTTTTCTCTCTTTCTTGTATTTATGTTTACATTTATATTCCATAAATATGACTTGCCAAACTCTTCTCACTGGTTCCTTCAAAGTATCCTACAAAATCTTCTGCCTGCAGCTTTGTACTTAACACAAAAGCATTTATTTTTCTACTTGCTCCTGATCTTCTACTAGCATTGGTCTTGAGGCTAGTGCAGAGACAACCTGAGCATTAAAGCAATGTCTTGCAGCTCTTCTTCCTAAATCTGAAGGAATTTGAAAAAGGAAGTTCAGGTTAAATGATTTGCTTTATTTATAAAGCAATTTCAATTTT
Source organism: Turdus rufiventris (assembly GCA_013186435.1). Lineage (NCBI taxonomy): Eukaryota > Metazoa > Chordata > Aves > Passeriformes > Turdidae > Turdus > Turdus rufiventris. Next base: position 2,222,790 of record PYHW01009837.1, on the reverse strand, counting down.
CTTTTTATATTAAAAATCATGTGATTTAGGAGGAGAAGTACAGGACTAAGGCCTTACAGACCCTTTCCTAATGAACAACCCCTCAATTCCTGGTTTGGTTTCAGGCAGCTCTATAGGTTTTTGACTCTCCGTCTTTTCTGAATAGTTTGGTCTCTAGGACTGTGCCCTTTCTGTCTTAGAAGGAGGGCCCTCTATCACCCCTGTTCTTTTAACTATTTCTTGAACTGTGCAGCAGCTCTGTATTCCTAGTTCCTTGCTCCTGCTGAGCCCACCCTGGAGTCTCATATTCCTCATGGGAGAAGCAGTCCTCCCCAGAGCTATCTATTATTGTCTAAACAAAGTCCTTGAAACTAACACAACGAGCATAGTGAGAAGAATCATGTAAAAGAAGCACTAAAGCTTTCCTTTAAACCACTCTATAAAAAAAAGTTAATTGAAATTGAAGTTGGACAGTCATGGATCAGTGAATGTCTAAGCACAACACCAAATTAATGTGGTAAGTGTAGAACTGTTTTCAATCAGTGCTTTCTTTTTTTACTAAAATACATATTCACACAGGTCAAAAGAGTTTGGATTGCCAAGAAAAAGAGAAAGGCGAGTAAATTCTAGTTAATTCTAAGCAAAGAATATCTGTGATTTAGGGAGAATCATAAATTATAGGGAAATATTTTTATAAGAGTTGGATTTGATGATCTTTGTGGATCCCTTCTGACTCAGAATATTCTGTGGATCCTTGTGAGTCCCTTGAAACTCAGCCTATTCTCTGATTTTGTGGTGGATCTAGTTTTGGGTTTGTTTGGATAAGAGTTATTTTTGGTTGTAAGCCTACAAAGAGGTGAAGGGTGAATAATGAGTGTGACATTAAGATTTGTTGATTTTTAAGGCATTTAATATGCTACCTCATGAAACTTTGCAATATCAGTTTCAACTGGCGCAAATATTAATAATGTAATGCTTTTTGCACATATTAGGAAAAAATTTGATTAGACAAATATGAATCTTGAAAATATTTTAGAGGCATGTATTTCATCCCTTGAAAAGAACAAGTAGCCATTAATGTCTCCATTTTGATCAAAAAGCATAAAAACTTTGTTTATGATGAACCTTTCATTTGTATTTGCTTCCAATAATGTAGTTCAGAGTCTGTCTTCAGCAAAGTCTTCCTTTACTCATACAAAGTATGATTTTAAATAAAATATGAGCCTTTTCAATGAAGTAAAAAAACCCCTAAAAAATCATAGGGTAGCTATTGAATTTTCAAGTGATAATAAAGGAAATTTAAGAGAGCCAAATTTGGAAACAGCACTTAAGAAAGACCCTTAGAACGTAGACACTTGCTGGGCAATCATGCCTGTGTGAGAATGAAAAGATGGGAAATTTATCACTGACTGGGGATTATGCACTACATGAAAATAAAAAGTAATTTGGCCTTGCCATCTAAGTTTCTTTCAAGGAAAATTTGTAGATTTTCACATTCTTGAACAGAGATAAGTCATCCATCACTTTTGAAAGCAAAGGAAAATTGATGTGGTTTGCTATATTTGATTAAAAACCATTGGGCATGTGCACAAATGAGTAGTGATCTGAGGAATAACATCTTCACCAAGTGAAAATTAGTAACTTTAAAAAATAAAAATTACCCTGCAACATAAATCCCTCTGAAGTGCTATTATAAACTCCCCAAACATATTTCAAATGGTGTTTTTATATTCATCTTATGGTTTTTTAAACTAGTTGTATTTTATTTATGAAGAGCTATCACAGATAATTTTAAGTTAATTTTCTTCCTTTTGAGCTTTTTATATTTTTACTTTAAAAATACAATAGTTTATCTTTTATGGAAGAAATAACATGAAATATTTTGAATAAAATGTTATGTCACATGTCTTTGAAATAGTTAACCTCCATACTTAGACTGGAGAATAAACATACATTTGCCACTTTGAGAGTAAGATAAATTTGTATGTACATATATACATGTACGCATAAAAATCTGGGCACCTATATACAAAAGTAGATAGTGCCAGTGGAAGTATTTATAGCAAATTAAACACTTTTCATTATCTTTTTTTATATATAAATCTATTTAAAAATCGCTTCTATTTTTCATTGTAAGGTAGAATCATACTTTAAGTTCATAAAGATCAATTAGTTTCCCTTTGTTGAACTGACTCAGGTGAAAGCAGAAAATATTTCAGGCAAAGTCAAGTGAAGGCCTAATATTTAAATTAATCAGTACAGTATTATCTCATGACACTCTTTGTGTTTTGTGACCTGTTATTTAACAATTTTTAAACAGTAAATTATTAATTGATTATTTTTAAATATCTTCTTGTCTTCTCACTGAGTGGGGGATTATTTTTTGGTTGGTTGACTTCTTAATTATATATTCTTAAGGTATAGGATGGCATGAACACATGTAGATGTTAAAAGGAAGAAGAAAGGGTAGTGAGAAGAAACTGGAGTGCTATTCTGGATGATAGGAAACTAAGCAGGCATTTCTCTTATAAACTGCCTTATCAAGGGTGGCAAGCTTCTCAGAAGAAAATTGAGAAATACATTTTGAAATCAATTTTAAAAACATTATATCACTAATGCAGGTATTGGTTGGACAATCAGGGGATCAGTCTGCTGCTGTGAAACAGGATACACTATTCACTTCTTTTAGTTTTAATTTTCTTCATCTCTCTTCTCTTCTAGAGCTTCCATTTCATGGCCCAGGGCTCTGATTATCTCACCCATATGCAAAAAGGATAGTAGTAAGCAAATGAAGATCAGTGCTGAGCCAAATCATTGACTTCTTCTTATAGATAAAAACATGGTTAACTTTTTGGTGTCTGTAGAGTTACCAATAGAATAAATTAGCAGTTTTCCCTTGATTGGCTTTAAATACCATTATTTACACATTGCTTAGCTAAATGTTGTTGTTCAACTCAAAGGAAAAATACCAGGAAATTTTAATAGGATCAAGAATTTTGTAGTAAGCATCGATTCAAATTATCTTTAGTCTCTTGATATTTTTTTTCTTGGAAAAATATAATATATTGTCTTATTAAAAGAGATCACAAGTTAAAATATACTAGTAACCAAGAAAATTGGTTCAAATGCTCTGAGACACTTGACTATTGTCTTCTGTTGTTTATTTGCTGTCACAGACAGCTCTCCTATCAAATCCATGCTAGTGTCATTCATTATTATCATGTATGGAGTTATGGAGAAAAATGCAATGACAAGGAGTAACATGTGGATAAGGCAAAGCAAAGTGCTCAGGGATTTGGTAAAAGTGGTTGTGTGGTAATGGAATGGCAGCCTGAGCTATGGATATTGGTGTGTACTTCAGAAGCTCTGAATCAAAACTGGTCTAAACCATGTCAGCTGTGGTTTTTATATATATATATTTTTTTTTTGCCTGTCTTAAATACCAAAATTCTTGCAGGAATCCAAAAGTCAAGTAGTGATAAAAAAATTTAAGTGCTGAAAAAATCCATTATAAAACCAATAGATGTGGTAGGCTGGGCTACCCAGCTGGCTTTTTTTGTCTGTGTTATTTGGTAATTTTCCACATTTATTGGAAAGTGGTACTGTCTTGCTGTTGTGTTATAGTTAGCTAATACTAACGGTACAAGAATAGCTGTGTGACAAGGTGGCTGTTGTCACAGTGTGCTCACGTGTATGTAAGATGGCAAGCTAAGGGCTGTGGATGATGTTTTCCTGACACAGAGAAGACTTTCAGCCCTGATGCCAGGAATGCCTTTAAAGCTGAGATTGCTAGTAATTAGATACACTCATCACATTACACTGCAGTTTTGGATATGAAAGCAGCATTGATGGTCTAGATACGTGTGTAAAATTAGCTAACTAATTTAACTAGATTTGACTTAATTCAATCAGTGACTTGGTATTAAAAATAGCTTAAGAATTCACTATCAGTCAAGGGGAGATGAGAAGTGCTTATGACACTAACCAACATTATTTTAAGAGTCTGATATTGTCAGAGATTAGTGTAGTATCTCTCAATTTGTGGGAAAAAAAATCCAAGCAAGGTGGTTATAGCTCACTTCCCCCCAGTTCAAATCTTGCATTTTAATCTTCCTTCTATTTCATTGTGTCACTTAAGTAGCTACCAGATATAACTGTGCCTCTTTGCCTGCTTTCTTTGTTGAATGCACTCAGTTTATTCTTATACTTAATAAACATTTGTAAGTATTTGCCACTGAAGCTGTGCTTTTCTGACAAATTTAATGTTTTTATCCTTCTACACTCTAATATCTATACTGATATTTTCTCTCTTTGTGCCATATAATCAATGACGTATTATTCTTTCTTTTTAGGTAAGACTTCAATTTACTGTTTTATGTCTCCAACTGAAATGTGTCTCTTTTCTAATTTTCTCCCAGTAAGAATTTTTTTCCCTATGATATTATTTTAAGAGTTCCAACAATCAACAACAATCCAGGAAAAACCCCAAAGACAAACAGTAAGAGAGAAACAAAATCTGAAATTATAACAAATTTGAGACCGTTATATCTCTACCAACATGTATTTGAGTACTGTTACTTTAAGAAGAGGAGACTGCAGGAGAAAGCTACAGAATGAGACTGGGGGTGAGCAGAGGGAAGCACAGCTGGGTAAGGGGGTATTTGCTGTTTGGCCTCACTTCCCAAAGCTGCATCTGCCAATCCCATAGAGAACATCACAGATCATGTGGGTGCCATCAAGTTAAAACCTCGGATAAAATGTGCTGTAATTCAAGTTTATAGTATCTAGGTTTACTGTGTCACAGGGAACTGACAGCAGTAAATCTACATTTATTTTTCCAGCTTCTAGACCCCAGGTAATGTACAAGACCAAATGAAAGAAGCAGCACTCATTTTCAGAGATCCAAATAGCACGCTTCTCATATTTGCTCAAAGCTGCCTGAAGGCTGAAGCACACTAGTTTAATTACAGTTCTTGTAGCAGAGATCATTTGTGAGCACAGATAATGCCACAGGAAGCAAATATAAGAAACAAAAAAAAAAGAAGGTATTTGGAGATCTGTAAGTGGGGACGGAAAGACAAAACATGATGCTCTGAAGTGGTATATTTTGATCTGATGGATGAAAAGTACAAGCATTCTGTAGCAGCCATGCTGTTTTCTGGTCAACAGTCTTAAAATAAAGCCAGCAAAATAAAGGGAAATGGAGGAGCAATCTCACTCAGCATATCAAGGCATATCATGTGTGTGCTTCAGAAGAAAAAGAGAAATAAAAGATAGACAGAAAACTCTCTGGAAAAGCCCTTTTGGTAAAAGTGCATAGAATCCAAAGTTACCATACTTGTCTAGAGATGTAGGACTAGAAAATAAGCAGAAAAAATATGCTTTTCCATTTTAAAAATGCCTCTCGAAATTAGCATGCCTTCTGAATTAGAAGGTCCTTATTTCACAAGTAAGGCAGGGCAAGCCTTGCAATGGGTAAAAACATAGCCTTTTGAATGCGTGATGTTTTATTTTTCCTCTGAATTTGAAAGAATTATGATTTCATAAAATCTCCCAAATAGATTGCTCAATAATGTTGCCCAGAGGAGAGGATTTTACATTAAAAGCTTCACTGATGCTACCAGAGATTTTCCTGTACAGATGGGAACCACTGAATCATCTGGCCATTATATTCTCTTGCAGAGGATTTAATAAGATTGAAGAGAGTTAAAAATGGGATAAAAATAAGAGACACATAACTATTTTGCTGAAAAGAGCTTACAGAGAGGAGGAGGTTTACAGAGGTGCTCAAAGCAGCTACTGGGAAGCATTCATGTAAAACCAGTGTTAAAGTGCAATTCCAGATTCTTCCAAGTTGAAACATGGAAAAAGTTTTTCAACATTCTTGTTTATTTTATGACTTCACTAGTATGAGACATCAAATACTCTAAAAAAGATCAGGAAAATGAATGGCATTAGTGAAGCTGGGAGACTGCAAACTTGGTCTTCTGTAACATTCTTAGCTGATGAAATTTTCCATGTATGAACCTTAAAAATAATTTGCTCTAAAATAATTTAAACATTACAAATTCAGTGCAAATTATGTAATATTCAGATTGAAAGAGTTCTCATAAAAAATTAAAGTGTTCTGTTTCTTTCTCAAATTAGTTCCCCAGGTAGTTACACTAAAAACCAGAAGGATACAAAAAGCACCACTCGTAATTTAATTTGACACCTGAGAAAGTTCATATTTCATAAGGAAGAATTGATAAGCAAAGACTCAGGCTGCCTGTTCCTGGAAGCTGGGTTTTCACCATGGATTTCTGATATCACAGGCAAGTTGGAGGTTGCAAAGGACTGTGATCTCACAAGAGCAAGGTGGACAAGGTCAATAGATTGCATGTTTGGAAGTATTATTACTTTCTCTACTTATTGAACTAGTTCTGCTCCCTTTCTCAGACCTTTGTTTTTCTCAGTGTTGCTACAATGGGGAGTAATGTAAGCAAGGAAAGAGACACTTTTCTTTTAATATGGTCTCCAGGTAATATATTAACACAGTAACAAACAGAACTTAGGTCATCATAACAGCACCTCAGCTGGCTTAACTAGAAAGCAAAAGCCTAGCAAATAAAACAAAAGTGCACAACTCTGAATAGTTAAAACTAGCATTTAGTTAAAACATGCAATTACAGTTTTTGCAGCAGGATACAGAAGTTAATGACACCGTAGAATGTTTTTTTTTCTCCTAAAGTATGTTTCAAAAAATAACATTCATATTTGTAGATTTATCTGCTATTTTGATAATTTCTAGACATGCTTCAGTCTTTCTGTAAAGCCAGTGACAGTTCATAAGCATCAGTTATTCTTGTATACAACAGTTTACAACATTTTACAACAGTATACATTTCTGTAAAACTGTGTTCAAGAGTTTCTACAGGTAACTTGTTCTTAATTCAATTTAAATCTATATACCTCTGCATAAGAAATAGAACAACATACTAAACTATCACTACCAAAATTGGTGATTGTCATCATGGGCATTTTAACCAAAATCACAGTCACTGTAGGTTAGTTGGAATGCTGCCTTGCATCTCTCTCCCACAATTTTTGACACTGGCTGTGAAGCCAATCTTTTTGCTTACAATTTTTATTGTTGGGTATACTTTGACTAAAACTCCAACCAAAATTAATGAACCAAAACAATACAAAATATGTAGCACAAACTTTATTTATGGATAATCAGATTCTTGGGGTTTAGGTAGTTTGGTAATACTTGAGTTGAATTCTTGTAGGATGAATAAATGTCTATTTGGACATGGTATCTTCAGTCTGATTTACTGAACACAAGAGAAATCTAATTGTTTTCAAGAAATCAGGAAATCTACCTAAAATACTGGATGTACTGATATTCTACCAAAAAACATCCAACATCTGTTGGATTAGGTGCTACAGGAGAATTCATGTGAACTTGTTTCCTAGAAGAAAATGTGGGCAGAAGCTCAGTGATACTGATGAAGCCTAAAGGAACAACACCTGTTTTAGTTTATTAAAATAGGTCGAGAACTTGAAAATTAAGAAGGCAAAAGCACTGTAAAATATAATTTTGAGGTGTATATTGAATTTAGAAAAAAAAAAGATTACATGGCTCAAATGAAGTAAAAATATAAATAAAGAGACTGCGCAATTAAAGACTATAGTTACATCAATTATTTGGTTTTCAGTATTAAAAAAAATGTAATGCTTTCATTATTTGTGAGTTTATTAAAATTTTAATAATTTAATTATTATTACCAAGAGTCCATTAAAGTCAATTGTGGTTTTTACAGCACAGTACAGCCACAGTCCACAAAATCAGAAGAATTAATCATCCTCTGTAAGGAAAGAGTATGTGATTAGATTTTCATTTTAAGTATATGTCCAATTCTAAAAAGCAAACAACTTCTTTTTTTATCTTAATTGGGATGAATCATGACATTTGAAATGCCCATGTCTCGGGAGAGCACTTTTCTAAAAATTCTGATCTGCGCTCTGCACTGTAGACCATAGAGCTCCATAGGATGCTTTAATGTATGCTGTTCACTTCTGAGTCATATAAACTTGCAAGGAAAGGAGGAAAGCAATGTAGAGTGAATGTTTTATGTTCTACAGATTGTTCCACTTGTTAATTTTTTCAATAACAGAGATTACACTTCTATACTTCTACATTTCCTCTTCAGAACACTGCATGTGACAGATACGATGTAGCACACCAAGGAGTTTCTCCTGTTTCATGTTTGATGAAAATGGCACAAAAGATAATGGAAACAAAAAGCACAGCTGTTAATACCAGCATGAAATTTTGAGATGTATGCGGGGGTTACAAAATAGACCATGGGAAGGTGTGCCAAAATCAACTATCAAACATTCATATTGAGAGTTTTCTAATTATTTTATGTTTATCTAATCAAAACAAACACTGCTGGAAGAGCTCAAGTAGAACAAGGATGAATATTCTTCCAAGTCTTGATGCTTAAAATTAGGTATCTAAATCTTCAGTTAGACTCTAAGGGAATGTATTAAAATAATTGTCTCATTGCTTTAGAGTTCATTGAAGGAAACAACATAAAAATAGTCTTAATCATATACTAAATAAGAAAAATTGCCCTACATTTAAAATCATCAGAGTTGTCCTTTTTAGGAGATTTTGAAGGCTAAAAAAAAAAAAAAAATAATAAAGACTACTCATAAAAAGAGATGTTTGGTTGATGATATATCTGTAGACTGTACAAAGTTGAATTCTAAAACAAAGGAATTCCAAAGGATACAAGATGGAATCAGTTGGAAAAGTTAATTACAGCTTGGATCAGTCCAAATATTACATAATTCCTTTAAAGACAACACGTGGAAAGAGTAATTATAAATGGAAGCACATCTTATGATAGTTCTTTCTAATATGGCACAAAAATTTGTCTATCCAAAACATGCTTTATGAACTGACCTGTGTACAGTAAACTGCAGACTAGTCATTAGTATGTTACAACCTGGTGGATTTATATATGTATAAAGAATAAGGGCAAGCTGTACAGTGACCTTATTTTGGGCTTAATTACAATCAATTATATGTTTCAGATGGGTATGTATGAGGGATTTGAAGAAAGATCTGAAAGCTAGGATAGAATTTAAAGTAGGTTGACACTAAACAGAGGTAAGGTTTAGCAGTCATAGCTTATAGATGTGAAATGAAACTTCTGCATCCTAACATGCAGGATTGGTCTGATGAAACTGTACTTGGTAAATATTCCACAGAGTTGGATAGAAATAAAATCCATGTGTCAAAATATGTCTAAATAATCCATATTATTTTCCTACTTTGTTTATACAACAATGCACTTTTTCATACTATCTTAACTACGTTTTAATTTTGCAGCCATCACTCTGTTTCATACACAGTCACACACTGTTTCGAACATATTTAAATAGATCCACTGGACCAGCTGCAACCTTAGTTTGATAGATCCAAGTGCTCTTAATGTTTGCAAATATATATGTTGTACCAGTTTCATTTTTCTGAACTGTTTTTTAACTCTTTAACTCTTCCTATAGTGTTGTTGGAATGCTTTAGCAAATTCACAGCATGATGAATGTGGCTTTGTTTCTGCATACTTAGTTTTAGAGTGAGGCTACTCCACTGAATATAACTGTACCATCAAATTAAAAAAGGGAGCATATTAAACTGTATTTTATTTTAAAACTGTATTTCAAAGGGTATTTTCACTAAAGCTGTGCTACCAATAGGTTGTGTATCTGCTTTGCTACCACAGCCCTATCTTGGCAGGGAGGTTGGACTAGATGATCTCCAAAGGTCCCTTCCAACTCTAAAAAATTTGTGATTCTGTGACACTCGTAACTGATTTAGTGTTAAGCTGCCTACTAAGTTATTTCTATGTTTTATGATGAGGTTAGCAGCCACAGCTGAGGTAGTTAAAACTTCACTCTTACTACTTCTGTTTTGCATCCACAGACGCTTAGACTAAAATATGGTCCTATGTTTTAAGTAAGAGTTTTTAATAAGAGAATGTAATTTAGTTATACTTTTATGGCTGGTCTAAGCAATTCTTCTAATAGGCCTTTGTACTGTTTGGCATCTTTAAAAGTTTTGAGTGCAACAGGATTTTCTTTTGAAGAGCTCTGAGTTATTTGTTATCCAGTCATATTGTTGCTAATTCTACCATAAGCATTACTAAAGCCTATACATAGTGCACATGCATTGTCCTTTTGATTTCTTTTTATCACCTACATTTTGGGAGTACTATCTGAATAAACACAGCAAATATATTCCATGGATAGTTCATTAATTTTGCCATTTATATATTTGCCAAGTCACTGGTTCTGAAATACATTAATTATTCAAATTTATCTGGAAGTTTACTAGGTTAATATATTTTCATCTGTAGGCAATTTTTAATAGATGATTATCAAGAATATCAATTTACATTTGGGTTTATTGTTTTCTGTAATAGATACAGACATTCTTTTATTACATGCAAATTGTTATTTCCAAGCAGATACTGAACTGAGGTTTCTTAGTTCTACAATTCAGAGTGAGAGCTTTTGTTTAGAGTTTGCTATTTTTTTTGGATGAAACAAGTAATGATTCATCTCTCTGAATCTCCTCATTACTTCTTTCGTTTTGAACAAAATCTTGCTGAATGCTTCCCATTAAAAAAAATAGCAGGTGAAACATGAAGTGATCTCATTATATTTCTTTTCCCTTTCCTTAGTATTATATGTACTGAGTTTTCTTATCCATTCTCCATCTCTAGCCATTTCACTTATTCCAGGAATTTGATTCTCTTCTCCCTTTCTCCATCTCACCTGCTTTTTCTTGTGTTCTTCAACTCTTTCTTTGGTCTCTTAGTCATTTCTTGTTACCTGTACTTCCTGTACTCAGCTGTTCACAGAATCTTTTTGTCTGTGATCTTTTCTTGCCATTTAACCTCTTTGGTTGTTCCAGTGATGTCTGTCTCAGGAAATACCCTTTCCTGAAAATACAACTGTCTGTACTTCAAATCCTTGTCTTCTATCCCTGTTTTAAAGTCACCAATTCCATACTGGGTGTGAGTCACTTCACCTAATCCACATTTCTCTGTCTACACCTCAGTTTTAATTTTTTTTCTATCACCACTCAAAACTGAAAGGTACCAATACATGGCAAAATACCACCCATATGAAACATGTTAATAGTTGCAGAACACTAAGTTTATGTTCTGCATGATTGCAGGTGGAGTAAGGAGAGGCTTTCTGGCTTTATTCACCTGGATGGTGCCCTGAAATGTGACTTCTGCCTCTTTGGTGCTCAGAAAGCCACTAAGAAAAAACACCTTAGAAATTACAGTAATTTCATGACTATAAGGCGCACCTCCGGGAGTCGGCAAATTTTGCAACTCTGAACATTATATAAGGCACCGGACTATAAGACGCACTTTTTCCCTGCAAAGATCCGTGTGCAACAAAGTAACGAATTAGTAACGGAATCCCACGATCGTGGAGTTTACTGGCAGGTGCTCAATTTGCAAACATTTTTCGCAGATTGGTGTAGCCTTTAAATGCAGCCCCAAGCGCCCTCCCCGTGTGCGGGGCCTGGCACTCCCACCCGCCCCCGGCTGGCGAAGCGGGGCTTGGGGCAGCCACGGCTCGTGGCTGCCGTGGTTTGGGGCAGCCACAGCTCACACCTCGGGGTTGCTGCGGTTCAGGGCGGCTTGGGGCTGCCCGTGGTTCGGGGCGCCTTGGGGCCACCCGTGGCTCGGGACTGTCCGTGGCTCAGGGTGGCATGGGGCTGCCCGCTCCCTCTCTCCCCGTGCAACTCCTGCTGGCTGGGGGCTGCCCGCAGCCGCCCGGTCCCGCCCACCCCATGCGGCTGCTGCTGGCCAGGGGCTGGCTGGCACCGCCCCCCCTCGTAGCTCAGCTCACAGCTCGCACTTCTGGGTTGGCAAATTTCGCAACTTTGTACATTATATAAGGCACACCGGACTATAAGGCGCACTTCCGGGTTCGGACCAAAATTTTAGTCAAAAGGGTGCGCTTTATAGTCATGAAGTTACTGTACATTAGAAATTAGAAATTACATGCACCTGAAGAAAATAGCTTTTGCAAGTTGATGTCTTAAATATTTATACTTGAGAGTAGCACCTAATGTTCTTTAATAATGTGTGCTATGAACTGTGTAAATCTCTGAATTCTGAAACTTCAGAATGATGTTGGCTTCCTGACTGAAAACAAGTAACTGATTTAACAGGGAAGCAAATGCGAAAGTGTAGTATGTATTCTGATCCTGCTTGAAAATGTTGACAGTCTAACTATACTGTCTGCATCTCTGGAGGTTTTTAGTGAAATAATATTGTGTGCGTCTATTATGTAGCACACACTAAGCAAAGTGAGCACAGCAGGCATTTTTACAGTGACTATAGGTATTTTTCTGGAATAAACAGTATTGGATTATATCAGGCAAGCAGTACCATTTATGCTAAAAGGCAGACCATTGTGATTTTTCTGAACTCTCTTTAAAGTTCAGTTGTGTGTCTTTTTTGATTGTACTGAAATATCGGATCATCACTATTGATGACTTGTAATCACTGCTTTTAGATTGACATATGGATTGATAAGGCAGGATTATAATGTGATTAAGAATGAATAAGAAATAGGAGACTTCTGTTCCCAGTAGTGCCCCAGATTCCTTTTTACTGCTTAAACAGCTTAGTCTCTCAGTATTTTTCCCATTTAACCAAAAAGTGGGAATCTGTGTTTTCTTTTCTTGTATATGGAAATAATGTGATCTGTATTAGTGATATTAGTAATTAGAGGTGTTAAGGATAAACACAAAAAAAATCTTTTATAAAGAATTGTAACACCTTCTTTGTAATTGCTTTTAAAACCAAAATAAGGTCTTATTTTTTCCTAGGTTTTTTCCTCCAAATTTTATTATATTCATGTGTGACTGGGTAATCCTTCTCAAATTTCTATAAATTCACAAAACTAATGAACAAGAACCTACTTGGTCTATTTCTGACTTCAGTAGAAATTACATGAAGGTTGGATAAACTACAAGAAAGGAGGTCTTTTAACCAAATATTTAATAAGCTGTAATGCCCTCTATTTTTTTTTTTTTTCTTCTTGAGTTAAGCATTTGGAGAAAATTTGATTTTTTTGGCACATCAAATCTCAACTTTTCAAATAGTACTGTACTGATGAAAATAGATTTTTCTACACATAACTGGATAGTATGTCATATGTAATTAAAGGTCTGACACTTTAAATTAGATAAGTTTTGGAGTAGAGATGACTGATTCCTGAACTGGGTTCGTTGAGAGGTATAAAAACTGAAGAGTCTCCAGTAACCATTTCACATCCCTCATATTATTTAAAAAATATGTGCTTATTAATATTTAACACTATATTAGTGGCAGGAGCAAGTTGGTTTCTTGTGAATGTCAGAGTTTATAGAGTGACCTATGAAAAAGAAAGCAAAATTAAATAAAATGAATGTGTGCAGAATATAAGACTTCAGATTTCATCCCAGGAATTACTTTATAAGTAAGAAGTATGAATATATCCTTTTTCTTTTAGGATGTGACAACATGAAAATGTCATACTACCCCTTTTATATCACATCATTCTTCTGTGCAGAAGCAGTGACAAAATGGTTAGAAATTAGTTGCCAGAGGATGAAAATTCCATTTTTTTTCAACTGCTTAGCTTGATTTTTGTTTTTGCTTTTGTTGTTGTTGTTGTTGTTGTTGTTGTTCTTATTCAGACTGTTGGAATGTTGTCTGGAAAACAAAGAAGGATTCTGGCTGAGTAGAGCTGTGAACTAACTGACATGTAGAATAATGACACTGTCTCCCAGCTGGAAAGTTCACTGCATTCTTTACCATATGTAGTTGTTATAATATGGGTAGGAACATTTGATGAAATTTATCTCTTAAAAAAGAGAGAAATGCTGCTATATCAAAGTCACACAGAACACTCAATCCCATTTAATATTCTTCGTGTTCTTCTGGGACAAGCTGATTGGTCTCAAGGAGAGACAGGGTAAGATGTGTCTACATATCTTTTTATATTCTCCTCTTGTTCTCTAGAACTGTAGGAAATGTCTCTTACCCAGTACAGCTATCAGAGTTCACAGACCTACTAGCTTCAAAGTCAGTAAGTGCATTCTTTGAAGAACTGGTTCCTTTATATTCTTAGTACAACTTGGGATGGGATCAAATGCATGATGAGATACATGCATTAGGCTACACAATGCTGTATATTAATTTAGCTTTTTGTTCCAGACATGAAATCACTATTTTCATTGGCTTATTCCCTAGGAAAACCCACTCGAAAATAAGTGATTGTGCTTCATCTCCATCACTGAGATTTAGGACAAATGTAGGAAGAAGTCTGCATGTCATTTTCAAAATTTTTTTTGTGAATCATAATTCCTATAATAATGCATAAAATGAATATAAGGATGGTACTTATCCCCTGCTCAAGGAGATTTTTATTAGTTTGGAATAGATTACCTAAACTGCAGAGATAGTGGATATTATCAATTTGCCAGTGTGTCTCAGCAGCAGGTTAGGTGTGTTACTGTTCTGGATTTGGTGCTGGTGTATTTTTAACAAGGTATCAGGCAGTTCTCCTTAGAGTTTGTGACTATTACAGGTCACAGACTCTTGGAAAACATAAAGCTATATTAAAGGAACAGAGAGAGAACTTTTGCTTAAAAATAAATCCAGCTTTATGAGGCTGATATGAGGTGCTTGGTACCTTATTGACAAAATTTCAAAAGCTATCTTTTCTGTAAAGTAAATGAAAAAACCATTTTCTGTCACAGGCTAGATAAACTCCTAGCTACACACCATATGTCTCAATAAATCACCTGTGAGGAACTTGGAGGAAATGAGCTATAAAATAGAGAATATTCTGTATTAGTGGGCAGAAATAAATCAAATGGCAAATAAAAATTATATGGAAAATTTTTACAGATGTCAGATTACTACCACAGAACTTCATAGATAAAAACCAAAAAATCTAAATACTTTGAAAAACTAACTTAAAGAATAAACAAGCCTAATCCAAAGACTTTGACATTCTTGTCTACACATAGCTCCTATGAATTAAATTTCACATTGTGATTTTAGTAAAATTTTTAATGAAAAATATATTTTCTATATAAATACAACTTAAATATATTTAACTTAATACACATTTAAATAGTCAAGAGCTGTCAGATTCTGAAATGTAGAGTGTTAGCTCTTTCCCCTCCATCACTGAATGCTTTCAGCTGTGAAGTTTCCTCATTTGGTTATTTGCTTTAAGTGCTATGGTCAATAGAACAAGGACTGCCCAGAGGAGAAAAAAAAAAAAGAGGCTGAATTGGTGTTCTGGTTTTAATCTGTTAAAAAGATTTTTACCATTTTTGCAGTTTCTTTGGCATGCAATGCTTAGGTTCCCCAGTAGGTGCCCTAAGAGATCTCTTATAAATGTTATCACTAGGCACTGAATTTGAGTATCTGCAGCTTTCTCTTTGTGTGGAGTTTTTAATAGAACCTGTATTATCTACTATCGAGTGGTAGTATGTTTTCAGATTTCAACGATAATGAATAATGAAATTATTTGATCCCAAATGAAGTTGCAAAAAGCTAGATGATATGAAATTAAATATTTATCCTCATTGCCTAATTCTTTTCCAATAATAATTTTTAATGTGGATATTAATTCTGTAATGTATTATCTCCTTCCTGTTTAATCAGTTGTTACTTTATTTTCACAAGATGAGAATGGGGACAATGTCATCTTGTCAGAATCACTACCATTGCAAATCTGTTACACACTGAAATGAATTTATGGCATTTATTTTATTAGACATAATGAAAAAACCTAAAGATATTACCTCAGAGCTTAGGCTTCCCCCCACACACTCTGAGTCTACATCTGTTGTTTTCTGGCATGCATTTGAATTATTTTGATGAATTTCAAACGTAGGTTTCTTGTGTGTGAACAATAATGCATATTTCTTTTATTTGGGTCCCTCTGGAGAACTGGTTTTGAGGTGGTATAGGGAAAACCTTAATGTGCATTTATGATCCTTGCTGTCATTTGGGAGATCTCCTGTGACAGATGGTTGGCACAACCTTTCTCCAAGCCACAAGTAAGCTAATTTTCCCCTGTGCCATTTGCCAGTGTCTGTCATTCTGGTGCTCACGATGCCCTGCTGTTATCAAAGCACTGGTGCAGGTCTCAATGCATTTCTTGTGCTTTTTGCTCAGGACTGAGTTTATAGTGGATGCACTATCATATTTCATTAAAACATTGAACAGACATTGAATGAATTAGACTAGTGGAAAATGAGGGAAAGAGGTAGATGTCCAAACTTCATGCTATGTGTGTGCAAGACAGAGAGAGAGAGAGAGATTTGGAGGATTATTCATGCTATCTCATATCAGAGCATCCTCAGAGTTCCTTTGCTGTCATTGACTTCAAGCTAATCAATGATCTTCACTAGTAACAGCTGCACTGAAGGGGCAGCTGCTGTCTTCAAAAAAAAGGAATAATTTGTTAAGAAGAAATGGAAATTAAATCCTACAAAGGGCACTACTTTGGACTGTATATTTTGAAATAAGATTTCATCATTGTTAGAATTTATCATGCCTAAAATTATTTTTGATATTAAGCTACAAATATAATTGTGTTTAAAGTGTTGTATATTCTTCATTCAAAGACAAAAATAATTAATTTTTGGTTTTCAGTCTTATTTACCACATTGTAACTGCTGCATAGTTTGGGTCAACAAATTAATTAACGTTTAGTGGTATCAGATATTAATATCCTACATTCTTTTGGTAACTAATAATGGGAATTCTTTCAAATTTGAATGTTTAAAGATAGATCACAGAAAAATAAAATATTGTTATTGAACTTGCAGGTAGTGAGTGGTACCAAGCCACACAGAAGTCACTGGAATAATCTAAAGAGTAAGTAACAAGGCAAGTTTTTGAAATGTCCTATTTTTGTCCCTTACTGATTCTTAACACAAAATCCCAAGGGAAGAAAAAAAAAAAATTGAATTACTTGTGTTTGAAATGGTATGGTAGAAAAGCCAAGAGAGAAAAAGCAGTCACTTCTAAGAAACTATGCTTACTCTCCAATTGTGTATTCATTTTGGGTGCAATGCTGTTCACAAGGAATACAACCCCTTCTCCAGAATTTTTTGCAGTAGAAAAGGAGATACAAAATAGTCAAAGAAAGTGACTATTGTTCCAACTTCAGTGAGTTATGGATAGGCTGTAAAGTGTAAGAACAAATATTCTGACTGTCCTGGTTTCTGAATGCTAACTGGAGTCCACAGCATGGACAATACTGAATAGGTTGTTAAAATAACTTTTATCATCTATTATTTGCATTAACCTCCCTTTAATATACTGAGACTTCGGTCTTTGTCTTGCATAAATCTTCCTGATGTACCAGATACTATATTAAACAGCATCTCATAAATACAAAATAGAGAATCTTTATTATTATTATCTATAGTCCAAACAAACATAAACCAGCTTTGAAGTTCTGTGTTTCTTATCTTTACCAGAACATGCCAGTACTTACTGGATGTGTTCTCCTCTGCCCAATGGCTTCAGATATAGTAATTGGGGTAGAAAATATAAAACCCAGGCATAACTGATTGTCAAGCTCAAGTGTCTCAGGAGTATAACAAACAGAAAACTAACTGGCATATTATGTGGGATCTTCCAGATATGATCATAAATTATCCAAATTAAGGTTATCAGAAATATACTACTAAGCAGCAACAGTCTCTCTGGAGTAGCGATTAATTGTTAGGCACAGAATAAGCTCTTCATTACAATAATATATATTGGTCTGCATTACACCCAATAAAATAATATCCCGTCACTCTTTGGCGGAAAACATTTGAACTGCAAAGTGACAATGTAATGTATAGGACACAAAACAAAGCAACAATTAAAAAAGTTAATTCACTTTTTTTTTTTGGTATGTGTAAAAAAAGATCCAACAGCGTAAAAAACCAGAGCTCACATATAATATTCATTAAGCAGAACACAGCAAGATGTCAGGATATGAATTAACAAAATTTGTTTTCCAGCTATGGTCTACAGCTGATATGTATGGATATGGGTCTAAATCAGAGGAAAAATTAGAAAATATGTATGTGCTAAAAATAAATTAATTTTAATTAAATATGAGCTTTTAAACTTAATAGTTCAGTGAATTTACAAAGAATAAAGTTATGTATGATCAGATAAACACACTCAAAAATGCAAGAATTCCAAGATACCTTAATGTATTACATGGTTGTATCATTATTTACACTGAAATTTAGGACTACAAGTCCTCACAAG
Organism: Turdus rufiventris; assembly: GCA_013186435.1. NCBI lineage: Eukaryota > Metazoa > Chordata > Aves > Passeriformes > Turdidae > Turdus > Turdus rufiventris. The sequence continues at coordinate 2,204,440 of PYHW01009837.1, read as the reverse complement.
ATACAGAGATTTTCAGAAGTTTTGAGGGTCTTCCATATGCTAGTATGGGGATTCATTGTCTACTAATTTGCAAAGCTAAGCAGTAAGTTATGTTACATCAGACCTTGCATAATTTGACCAATTTCCCAGCTACTTCAGTAATTGGGTTATATAAAACATCTACGTAATTGTTGATTGTTTGTTTCATGTACTTTCATAATGGCAAAGCAGAATGGATGAACAAGGTCCCTATTCACCCTCACAACACTTCAATTTCCCCTCAGTTTTGAACAAGCCAGTTTGGGGCTTACCTCTGTCCCTCGAGAGTTTCTGGTGCAGCTGTGCTAGCAGATTCAGTGTCGATTTTGTACTGCAAAAATTGTCATTAAGTAGTGCAATTATACTGTCTGTACTTTGCAAGAAAACTGAGAGCGCTTAAGAGAAAAATGAGGAGTAAAATAATAGGGTTTCAGAAATGCAACTCAGATGCCAGACAAGCTGCCTTCATGATAACTGGCAATTAGAAAGGGTTGGGTCAATGAAAGTCTGGTTATTTGGCTTCATGCTCCACACTCTGTGTGTCGATGTTAATCATATTCCTTCTTGCAGTGCCATGACCTAATTGTCAGTCCAGTAAGAACTCCCTCACAAACAGTAATAAGCTAATGCAATCCAACCTGTCCTGTACTATTATTTCCCATGTTAACTAGTTCAGTTTTTAGGTATGGTATTTACCTAGTTTTGTTTTTCACTACATATTCATCCACATGTGGACACAAGTGTAATTAACCTAGAAAGCTGATGTACGTCAGAGCAGCTGACCTCTGTCTGGCTTTACCCTAGCCATGGGTGATTTAAAGACAGTTTAATACTTTAATCTGTAATGTATTTTTCCAAAAGGCACAAAACAGGTAATTTATAATGGCATGAGGAGTAGATACTTCATTTTCATAATGATTTCACATTGAAGATGAAAGAGCTACTCTTTAAAAGTGATAGAAGGGATAGTAAATTAATTTAAAAGTAATAAATCAGATAACTAAACCTGTTATCTCACAAAAAAGCAAATTCAAGTGAGACTTCAAAATATTGTTTCTCTGCTTGACTTCACATAAAAATATCTCTAAGTTTTTAGGTGATTAGTTTCCACTTGGATTTTTTTTTTGTTTTGTTTTGATTGTTCTGCTTCATTCAAAGATACCTCTTCTCCTGCTTATAAATGGAGCATGTAATTAATGGTTTTATCTCAAGGTGATTTCCCCCCATCCCCTTTATGTTTTGCATAACTAAATAAGATTCCCGGTCACATGTCCATGTTTCTGGCAAGGGTTCCCGGGGACCTTGTCACTAAAGCACTTTAATCTGGTGCGGACGCTAGGGTTTACCGATTCAAGTGCGCAAAGCCTTCAGCACACTTGAGCTTTCAGACAGCCCGTTGATATATCATTATTGCATAACCCCCGGGTGAAACACGCCGGCACAGCACCCCTGTGTCCTTCAGGGGGGAGTTCCTCGCTCTTTCACAGCAGCTGCTCTGGCTGCCGGCGGGGAGTGCGGGCCGGGCCCAGGGAGCGGGGCCATGAATGGCGCTGCCGAGGGGAAGCGAAGGAGGTACTCGGTGACCTCTGTCGGGGCAACAGCCCCCTGCGCGGGCAGGGAGCCCCTCGGCGAGAAGGGCTGAAGCAACACGAGACGTTCCACTCTCCCCCCCGCAAAAAAACGCAATAAGCCAGACGAGGGAGGCGGCGGGCACAGGAAGGAGCGCAAGTTGGGCAGCCCGCCCGGCGCCGGGGGCGGTGCGGGGGCGGGGCGGGCGGCGCGGCGGGCGGGCGGCAGCGGGGCCGGGCGGAGCGCTGCTGTCCGCGCCGCGCCGGTGCTGAAGGGCGCCCGCCGCCGCCTCCCCGCGGCGCCTCGGCCGCGGAGCCTCCGCCTGCCCCACCGGGAAGCGCCCTGAGGGCGGCAGCTGCGCCCGCCTGGCTCCGGACCGGCCGCTCGCTCCTTCGCTCGCTCACCGGATCGCGGCGGAGCCGCTCGTGGCTTTGTTAAAGGAAGAAGTGTTCCTCTCTTTGCGATTTGCGCGAGGACCCGTCGAGCTGAGGGGTTTTGTTCTTTCCTCCTCGTGGATTTTAGTGACTCTTGGACAAGGTAAGCAGCAATGCTAATGTATATACACACACTCACATGTATATTTTTCACGTAAAGGTGCTGGATGGGGTGGAAGAACTGGCAATTAAAGGCAGAGCAAAGTTGGAAGCTTGGTAGTCCTTAGGTCAGTATAGGGGCAAGGCTGGGAAAGGGGTGCAGCTTTCAGTGAAAAGAGCTCCATAAACAAAAGGTGAATCTGAATGAAAAGTTCAAGGCTTATTTTTATTGAAAACTGTCTCTCAGAGTAATTTTTAAATGGTTGAAAATGTTTTATTTTAGAAATCTTGAATATTGCAGAACAATCTCAAAAGACATTGCAGAGCCTTCTTTGTATGAATACACACTTGCAGGGGGCTAGAAAAGCTCTGGTTGATTCTGTCTGGGGGAAGACAGGATATGCGAGGTCATTCTGGAAAGTAGAGAGTAAAGACGGAATTAAAGAGGATTTAAAAGCATAGCCGCATGTTGACCTGTGTTCTTGTTCGTGCCTGTATACTGTGTAACAGAAGGACAGTGATACCCTGTCACTTGACAAACAATTCAGCACTGTTACGCTGTCAACTTGGGAAATAGCGGCTTTATGAAAGGCATCATCACCACCTCTGCCTCCAAGGTCAATGTGGGGGGTGTGTGTGTCTGTGAAAGTTGTGAATTTTTGTCCTGTGATGTTGGCTGAACATCAGGCCTGCTTCCAGGATGCAACTAGGCACAAGTGTGAATCTTGGATTTAATACCATACTGTGTTGCATTTACAGGACTGCTGTTGTCCGTAATTGAATAGAACTGAGAAGTGTGGGCAGATGTAATGTCTTTTTCTTTCAGCAGTGTTTAACATTTCATGAGCTTGGTAAGGAGCTCTGCTTCACAGAGGAGTTTGCTGCTGCTTCTGTGAGTTGTCAGAGTTGTGCACATGCAGAGCTCAGTGCTACACAGGGATTTTTTCTGTGCACACGGAGCTGAGCGCTGTGCAGTGACTTCTGCACATGCAGAGCTGAGCGCCATGCAGGGGTGTCTGTCTGAGATTAAGGCACAATCCAGAGGGAATAAGCTGCTGCTGCTGCTGCTGCTAGCCAGTGCTACTGAGATAACAGAACAGAATAAGCAGGCAAATGGGGTCACCACCTTGTGTTTTTTTAGGATTTCGTAGCACTTCAGACTCTTTTGGTTGTGATGAATTTTCTTAGAAACAGGAACCTAAACCACAAGTGTTTCTCTACACAGTTGTCCTGCACAAGTGCTAGCAGTTGTAGTAGCTGTGAGCATAAAGCAGCTTGTGTTGATGGGAGGAAGCTGATGAAAGGCTGCTTCTTATTATTGTAGATTTTTTTTACTCCAGCATCATTTCCCTAATATTAAGGTGTGTTCTATTTTGCTGAATGTTTGTATCAGCTAAAGATAACCATCGGGCAGCAGCACAGAGCTACTGGTGGGTAAAGTTGAAAGCTAGAAAAATGAGGAGAAAGTAGTTCTGGGTGCCAAGACTTTCACTGCATTTAGATAGAATTAGGAAATACATTTTATTCTCTCCCCTTCTCCTCTCCCCAGTCATAAAACAGCTCTCCCTCTCTCTACAGTAGGGAATGAAAGTTTAGTACATAACCCTTGCACTGTTTGCAAGCCTTCATTAACAGTCTATCCATCAGCTAAAGATAGCTTTTATCATCTGTCATTGACATGAATTTTGATTAGCTTTGAAATATTTTGCTATAATTTTATATGATGGTTTTTATGGTATGGATATTCTGGATGATTCCTTTTTGAAGTAGACATTACAAAATTATTTTGAAAAAGTTATTTTGAACCATGTGGTGCAGATGCTACAATAATACTGAGAGGAAGAAAGACCCACAATATTACAACCCCAACCCACTAATTATATATCTAAATTTATCATGTTTATACAGGACCTGAATCTACAATCACTTGATTGGTCTCTGTTCATACACATAGTCTTTTTCCAGTTAACAGGACTATCTCCATCATACATGATTAAAAGTCATTGACCTTTCTGAGATCAGTCATTTTATCAGCATCAATCAGATGATAAGCTTTGATACTAAGACATTGATTCTATGCTTTAAAATTTATATCTGATTGTATTTTCATTTATATTATGCTGATTTATTTGATAAATTATGTTTGAAAAATGGATATTTGAATTTATACATATACTCTGAAGGAGATAAAATGGTGCTGCTATTTTTCAACAAAATGGTATTCTAAATATATGTATACATTAAGTGTAGTTATACTGTTGATTGTTCTAAACAGAAGTCTGCTCTGCAGTAGTAAATCTTGTTCAAGAATATTTGTAAACTTGTAAGAATATGGTTTTGTATAACACAGTTCCAAGTCCTTGATCAACATCATACAAAAGTAGTTAATGACTTGACCAACCAGCTGACTGCAGAACTAATGTGAAATCAGGAAGGAATTTGGTTACAAAAAACATGATTTGGAGAAAATATGGGTTTAAAGAGCTATTTTATGGACTCTCCTTAAGCTGGCAACAAACAAGGGTGTGCTTATGAGAGTGAGGGCACACACAATTATTGAAAATATCAGCATATACACAACCCTTTCAGGGTCCAAAGCCTACTTTTGCCACTGAATCCCTTAGTTATTTCCTGGCCTTTGACAGCAAGTGGTGATCAGTGAAAGCCCAAATATTGTGATTTCTCTGTTCTAGGTGTGTTCTAGATCTACCTAATGGTGTCAGTGTTTCATGCTGGTTTTATTTGTGTGTGAGTTCATCCAATAATCCTCAGTATTTGTTTAAAAGAAATATTCAATCTTAGAATAAAAGAACTGTTACAATCATGTAAATTAGGTTTCTTTAAAATACCAAACTTATTTTTATTAGAAAAATTCATGCTGTCCCAAACTGTCCCTTTATACAATATTTCAGAAAATACAAATTTTCTGTCACTCTTCTCTTTTAGAGACTATAAAATAATATTTTAAAAAAGGCTCTGTTAGTTTCAAATCTAAAGTTGGAGCTCCAATAAGAATAGTTCTGCCATTTAACAGATCTGAACTTGGCTTCGATATCTCAAAGGTAAGAGGTCAAATGAAGTTTAGGAAGTAAGTTCTGATTATTTTTCTCCAGACTGAAAAATATTATGGGATAATTATGGACATTAAATATCGCGGGAGTGAATCAGTTGCTCAAGGGGAGGCAATGACTCAAATGTCACTCTTGACTTTGTTCTACAATTTTTCTAAGCAAAAGCAGGACCATATTCATTAACCATTCAGTGTAGCTTGGTCTGTTGTGCCACATAATTTTGAAGTAAATAGATTAAGAAGTTTGTTTGTAAATATGTTTAATCCTGTTGTTTAGTTCAAGCTTTTATTATTATTATTTTTAAACCTTCTGCAGCATAGGGAATAGCTGCCAGCAAATGAAAATGCTGGAAACTTGTTTGCATATGATATTTTACATATTTAATACAGCATGCTTTTCCCTGCCTCTTGGTAGACAGAAAAGACAAAGATCAATTTTATATTATCAGAAAAGCAGCAAGTCAACTATTTTCTCTGTAGTAAAGAGACATTGAGAAAGCTCTGGGTTGCCCAAGAGCAGCAGTCGTTTAGACCCTTGGAAAAGAGCACCATGTGAAACTCTCTCTAACACCTCAAATATCATGGGGTACTGCTGCGCAGGAAAAATATTCAAGAGAAATCAAATCCACAGCTTTATTCTCTTCTTTTGTATTTTTTACAAGTAATACAAATTGTATTATTTTACAAGTTGCTTCTTTAGGTTTTGCATTGAGTTACAAAGTTCTGGTAGGCTGTGTTCATTTCTAGCCATTTATTAACATGAGTCTTTATTTGGATGGACCAGTGCAGATCAAGGAATTTCTGCTGAGTTATTGTGGCAGAAGAACTTCAAAAAGGTTTCCTAATTGCCAGTATATCTTTTTTCCTTTATACCATTGTTACTTCTGTTTGCATTGGCTGAATATACTGGCAAAGAGAGGTTCCTGTGGGTTAACCAGGCATGATTCCTTACCAAGTGGTGATGAGAATGATATGAAATATGTATTTGTTATCTATTTTTAACTTTATTTGATAGCAACGTTTGTGCAGGTATTTACTCCTACTGTACTAGAAATGATCATACTAAGTCTACTCAATTAATCACTCTTTATACCATACATTATGTAAAATTAGTGGTGAATTATTTGGCTGCATTGCTGAGTGGTGCAAATCTTAAGAAAATAAGAAATTCTAAACAGTTAAATGAGAGGAGAGTTGGCAATGCTTGCGCTGATTGCTTGAAGTAGGTTGAAGTTCACAGTTTATTTGCATTTGAAATAACTGAGGCTGGAGTCCAGCAGTGCTTTTCAGAGCAGACCTCAGAAAGACTTTTTTTTGTGCAATAAAGTACTTGCAAATGTTAGCTGGAAGATGAAGGATATTTAAAATACTTCTTTCTTTTCCTGACAGAGAGAACTTTCTTCTCATTTTATTCCAAGTAAGGCTTATTGTAATCTGAAATATTTTTACCACTGAATAGGCGGTCTTGTGGTAAGGGCCACTATCATTTTCACATCAGCATATTAAAAAAACTTTCTGAAAGTATTTTTAGTTCCTTCATAAGGAATTTCCTAATATCTCCAAAAAGAAACAAAGTAATCTGAAAGCAACTCGTAACTTTAATCAGATAAAAACTTATTCATTACTAAAAATGCTCTTTTATTAAATGATAAGAACTTACAGATTATTACTTTACATACAGTAATTTCACGATTATAAGCCGCACCTGATTATGAGCCTCACATCCAGGTGTCAGCAATGTTTAGGTCTTTGTCCATGCATAAGCCGCACCGGAATATAAGCCGCACTTTCGTTCGCAGTGAGGATCCATGTGCAACAAAGTAACAAATTAGTAACGGAATCGCGGGATCACTCACCCTGGCCCGGCACTGCCCTGCGGTGCTGGCGGGAGGGAGGCATGGAGCCCACTCACACCCACGGCAGCAGCAGAAGGGAGGGAAAGAGCCCGCTTGCACCCACGGCGGCAGCAGAGGGAGGGGGAGGCATGGAGCCCACCTTCACCCGCCGTGGCAGCGGGAGGGAAGCACAGAGCCCCCACCTCTCCCCCAGGCCATGGGGCTGGCAGGAGGGCGCTCCCCGCCTCCCCCCCATGCTGCCAACACGGAGCCCGTCTCCACCTGCAACAGAATAACCAATTTGTAACAATTGCACAATCCCAGGTTTTACTGGCTGGTGCTCGGCTTGGCACCTCAGCTTGCACTTCTGGGTTTGGAAATTTCTGAATTTTTTTCATATATTAGCCGCCCCTGAGTGTAAGCCGCATTTCCGGGGTGGGAGCAAAATTTTAGTCAAAATGGTGTGGCTTATTGAAATTACTGTAGTTTTGCTTCCTTTAGGAAGTAAAATATTTTAGAGGTTTTCTGCATTGTAATTCTGTACTGTACATATTTTTATTATTATAACAAAACTTTGTCTTCCTAAATAGGATGTAAATCATTATATACATTTAAACAAATCAATGAGCAAACCAAAACCAGGTAGAAAATTCTTACATGATGAGTAGTAGAAATAAACTTTGCTTTCAAAGAGCTTGCAGATTATGATTGGTTTCAAAGTTCAACATTTCAAGTTCTATTTCTTTTATGTATTTTCTTTTGTAAACCTTACTTAAAACACCACTTTAACTGAAAATATATGTTGCTTATGAGTTTTATTAAATTTTGTCATAAGTGATTGCTGGGAAAGAAAAACCAAAGCAATTTCACATGATCCTGGTAGATCAATGGAAATCGATTTGTATGCAAAAGCAGTCAAAAGAATAAATGCAACTTTTGATTCTGTTATAATGTAAATATAGTGTGCTAATGTTACAATTATATATGCAATTGAGGATTGCATTTGGTTACAATCATGGCTTTCCAGTGATAACAAGAAATATGCAGGGTTCAAACACATTTAGCACATATGCAGAACAGACTAGCATCTGCTTTCTGAGGACAAAGTATAGTTCAATGGAAAGCTAAATGCACACGAATGAATGGCCAGTACACAAATACCTGTGATTTAGAGTGGCAATAGTCCAAATTTTTATTCATAGAGCAGAAAATAACCTATTGTACCTAAGTAAAAGAAGAGATGCACTTTGTTAATTTTGAAAATAATTTTGCATTTATATTTAAAAAGAAAGATAATTATTTTGTCACATTTTGGAGAGGTTTGCATTCCTTCTGCATTGTCATTTACAGCAGTGTCTAATTTTTCCCTCCTAAGGGTCTGCTTTGAGTCTTAAATCTAAAAAAGCAGAAGCTTTTATAAGACATGACATTGTACAACATCTTGGTTAACTATTCACCTTTTATGAGAGATTTGAGACTTAAAAGAAATCTGAGACCAGGTACTTTTGTTAAAGGCAGATTTTCTCAGCGTTTGATCTTTCTTGGGTCCAAGAAGTGAATACTCGGAAATTCTCTGAAAGACAGTATCCATTCCAAACTTTTGCTCAGTTATCTCTGCAGTATTCATAGGAGTGCAAAATCTGATATTATCAAGGAAAGAATGTTTTGGATTGGAAGGGACCTTAGAGATATCTCATTCCAACCCTCTGCCATGGGGAAGGACACTTTGCACTAGGCCAGAGTGCAAAGTCCATCCTGTCTGGCCTTGGACACTTCCAGGGCTTGGAACGTCCACAGCTTCTCTGAGTAAGCTGTGTGTCAACACTCTCATAGTGAATAATTTCCATCTAATATATAATCTAAAACTACTCTCAGTTTAAAATCATTCTCCCTCATCCCATCACTACGTGCCCTTGTAAAACATGCCTCTTCATCTTTTGTGTAGGGCCCCTCTAGGGCCTTGAAGGCCTCCATGTGGTCTCCCTGGGACCTTGTCTTCTGCAGCCTGAACAACCCAAAATCTCTGAGCCTGGAGAGGTGCTCCAGGCCTCTGGTCATCTTGGTTGCCCTCCTCTGGGCTCATTCCAACAGGGCCTGATCCTTACATTGGGATTCTCAAAGCTGGATGCAGTACTCCAGTTGGGGTCTCACAGGAACAGAATGGAGAGGGAGGATCACCACACTTGACCTTCTGTCCGCAGCCCAAGATTTTATGCACTGCAAGTGCACATTGCTGAGTCATGTTGCTCTTCTTTCCAACCAACACCCCCAAGTCCTTCTCACCATTCAGGCTCTCAATCTATTTCTCCACTCAACCTTTATTTGTATTTGGGATTGCCAGGACCCAAGTGCAGGACCTTGCATTTTGGCCTTGTTGAACTTGAAGAGTTTTGCACAGTCCCACCTTGCAAGCCTGTCCAGGTCCCTCTGGATGGCATCCTTTCCTTCTAGTGTGCAGCTTGGAGTCATTGGCAAACTTGCTGATGATGCACTCTGTCCATGCCACTGACAAAGATGTTAAGTAGTACCAGTCCCAATACCAACCCTTGGGGAATGCCATTTGTCCCTGGTCTCTACTTGGATATTGAGCCATGGATCACAGCACTGAGAGTCTGATCGTCCAGCCAATTCCTCATCCACTGAGTGGTCAGTACATCAAGTCCATGTCTGTCTAGTATAGGTAAAAAAATAGAAATTTAATTTATATTAAATTTAGTGATTTTTTTGAAGTAGCATTTTATTTTGACCTTGAGCCCTTCTCTGGGCTTTGTTTCAAGATGAAAGCGTAAGTTCATCTCATCATCAGCTTTTGCAGTGGAAAGGCCACAGAGAAGGAAGAGAAACCCCTTATGAAAGTACTTTGGGCTTGTCCTTGTCAAGTGGAATTAAGTTGCACGGATCCTCCCTCTCCTTACAACAGCCAAGGTTAGCCATAGCCTCAACTTCAGTGAGAAATTGATGTTTTTAATCTTGAGGGCCGATTTTCAAGTTGAAATACAGTTCATCACACTGCTGCTCTTCCATATTACCAAGTACTTTAACAGAGAGAAAATTCTTATTTAAAATAAACTACAAGACAGAACCAGGTCATGATAGTTTGAAGATTGATTATATATTTCATTTATTTTCTATGCCTTTTAAGGTGAATGAATTTAGCTAGTATATTGGAGAGTTAAAATATTATTTTTTAAACTTGTTGGTTCTCTAAATTATATATCATGTTTCTATCTTTCATTTATATTACCTTTATATTCTCATGTAATTCAGATTCCCAGTGATAATTAGTGCTATGGTAGTGTTTTGAGTCAAAAAAATATATTTCTCTTTCAGATTTTTTGATGTTTGCTCAAGGCTGATTTTTATAAACAGTAAAATTCTGTACATTTTTTTTCTAGATCTAGATGCATGGGCTGATTGAGTTCTTTTCTTGGGACAATGAAAGAAAAAAACATAATTTACATCGCTCCTGAGATTTAACTTTTGCATAATGTTAATTATTTTTTTGAACTGAAGACAGTTTTTCTATTGAATTTAAAATGTGTTGCTTAGCTATAGTTGCATTTTAGTCTACTGTCTAATAATAGGCAGATTCTCTTATTTTATGCTTGGAGAATTTTTCTCACAGAAATATTTGAACAATCTATATTTGTATATTCTTGGTGCAGTCAGCAGGATGGGGGGAGGTTTTCTGCATATTGGAGGTTGCATTTGAAACATTAGTAGAGCGCTTCAAGCATCAGATCTTAAAATTGGTGTCCCCAAAAGACGAAAAATCTAATATTTTAATATATTCATGTCCTTTATGTCTTTTCTGTGTTATAGTTACATTCATCTACTGCTCTAGGCTCTCAGTAATCTCTTCCATGCATAAGTAAACTTCTGAAAGGGCTGCTATGCTTGTCTTTGTAAAAATACACATGATATACACATAAATCATTAATAAATCTATACTGGAAATTTGATTTATACTTCCATGGTCTCTGAAATCCATATGAAAAATAGCACCACCCTGTTCTCATGGTTTCTCAGATAGAACAGTTCTCACATTTATAAAGAGATTTAAATTAAAGTTTGTGATATAATTTGCTGACTCTAATGATTTAGAGTGCTTTTATTAATTTATGTGCTGCATCTGACTCCTCGATGTGAGGAGTGTGAGATATTATGGTTAATAACTTCAGTTTTAAAATTCTCTGCTTGTCTTTGGAGAGAATAAGATCCAATTTTAGTGGGTTGTGTCACTAAAATTTAGTGAGTGTTTAATCTTGTATTTATTATAAACTGGGCATGTTTCTGGAGTTATGAGTAAATGGTGAAAAAAAAACCTAAAGAGCTGATCACGAAGCCCTCAATGGTTAAAAAAATGCAAACAGTTTGTTGCCTTCGTTATTTTTTCCAATTAAGAAAGTGAACAGGAGATTGTATGCATGGATGTAAATTCTGAATTTTAAAATTTGTATTGTTTAAGTGTTGAGTATTAAATATTTCCCACTAAGAAAAATGTCTTCACTAAAAGGGTGGTCAGGCATTGGAACAGGCTGCCTAGGGAAGTGGTTTATCCCTGGAAGGGGACGAGAAACATGTGGATGTGTCACTTGGGGACAGCGTTTAGTGGTGAACACAGTGGTGCTAGGCTAAGGGTTGGACTCAGTGATCTTAGAGGTTTTTTCCAATGATTAATGACTCCATGATTCTGTTCAGTTGAGGCTCTTCCAAAAAGAACTATGAAAAGAGTTTTGGTGTTATATAAAAACATTGCAAAAATCACTAATAATTATTGGGGTTTTTTTTTCAATATTCAAAGTAAGGGCTTATTTTAAACTTCCCATATATCTGAGATCCTTAACATCTCAGATTATAATTTTGATTTTCAACATCAATTTTCTTATCCCAGCATGCAGCAGAAGGTTTCTGTGGCATATTTATTTGTATCTATCAACCATGAGACCCTCTTTGATGTTTTAAAGAAAGGAACATATTTGGTAATTTAAGGGATTATAAATTCACCATTTCTCTGTAGAACAGAATTTCTGAGGTTATCATTGATAAAGTCAACTGATACACAAGCCACAGCAAATTTCAGGGAGGTGTCAAGAAGGAATACCATTTGCTGCAAAGAGTTTATTGCTATCACTCTAATCAGTGAATATTTAAAGGAAGATGTCTTCTCAGTACTCTTTATTCTGTATTTAGGCTAGGTTTGTAAACCAATAATCATTAGGAATTTTTCATTGCTTTTGACTGGTGGCTGAGGGATCAGTTTTTTTACAATCCTGTTATAACTATGTTGGAATTATTTGTGGGGGTCAGAAATAATGCATAAATAATTTTCTTCTATTTCTGGTACTTAGGTCCATCAGAAATTATGCAGTTTGTTTTTCCTGCTATTTTTTACATTGGGTTTACTGTATCTATTTTTGATAGTAGTTTACTTCACAAGAGACCTTTTGGCTTCAGAAAGCCAGTTTTTTGTGTTAAAGATTGTGCATTTAATCATCTACAACAATTTGTAACTGTTCATCGTGTAGCCTTTTCATGGAATAAAAATGTCAGCTGTAAGATTTCACAAATTAGAACACCTCCGTAAGGAACTTTAATAGAGGCACAATGAAATAGAGAAGTGCTACTGAAAAGAGTCAAGCTGTTTTAAAATGAGCATGCATTCATGCTCATAGAAGGTTCAACTAATATGAGGCCTAGAAGTGAAGCTTCAGAGAGGCAGAAATATTATTCTGAAGTTTGTTAATACGTACAAGTGGAGGAGAAACAATCCAGAAAAAGACTTTTCTGTAAAATTGTAAATATTTTTACAATTTAGTTATACTTCATAGAAAGCAGGGGGAGGTTGGGGTGGGAAGTGGGGGCAAGAGGGGAAGGCTGGTATTATCACCATGTGGAAATTTCATCTTTGAATTCTTGAATATAAAAACATACCTTTTAAGCAGTGTTGCTCATAAATTTCTGATTTAGGATATTTCTGAGTTTACCTAGTCTCTCAAGACTATCAAGAATTGGAGTGCAGAAAATAGAAGGTGATCCTTTCTAGGAACTAAACAGTATGAACAGGAGTTGAATCCTGCTACTCCTTTTGGCTTGTGCTAATATAGACCTATACCCAGAAAAAACATATAAATGCTCAGTGTTAAAGTGAAGGATCAGAATTTGCAGATCAGGGCTTAAAAAACAGAGTGGAAAGTGAGTGGTAAGTGAAATAAAAAACCTAGTAATTGTACATACAAATGACCAATTTGTATGTGTGCTGTTAAGTATTCTTACAGGAAAGGACTTTATGGATTGTTTTTCTATCACTCCATGTTAAAAGACAGTGTCATTTTTCTCTTCAGCAGGAATTAAATTTTAGTGTAAGATATTTAGGCAGAGGACAGGAGTCTTAGACATATTTCACTAGAGAAACTCTTCTTGTTTGCTGGCTATCATAGCATCTGCTCACTCCTAATTCACCAAAAGAGAATTAAATTCTTTGTGTATTTAAGGGAAGTAGCTACTTCCCTTAAATACACAAAGGAAAAGAAAAATCTGTAATAGCTAAACCTGTGACTTTGTAGCTACTTTTCTTTCATTTTCTAGTGGGAGCGAAAAAAGTGCAACTACGAGTGGAAAAAGAGAAGAAAAAAAAAAAGCTTGTCAGTGCTCCCAGACTGAAAAGTGGTATGGTTACATTTACATTAATGTTATCATAGCAAGTTTGCATCAGTGAAAATATGAGGATAAATCAGACACCATATGTGCAGCTCCACACTTAATTAATAGACAAACACTTCTGTAATGAAGATTATGGCATTGTTTTGAAATGTGCATCCTCCTTTTTATCCTTGCATGCATGTTATTTCTGGCCATCTGTGGGAAATATTATAAAATTAGAGCCAGTGAGCAAATCTAACAACAGAAAAATATTAATGGTAAAAGTGAGTATTACTAAAGAAGAGTCCTAAATTTCTGGATGTTCATGAAAGGCTGTTATGATCAGAAAACCACCCTAAAAACTAGAATGCTGCTTTAGGATGGGTATTTACAATAGATTATATAATAGATAATTGAGAGTCACAATAGCAAAAGTGTCTTCCATTTTGCTGTGGGATTCTTGGTCACATTTATTGTCACAACAATGTAACAGAGATACTGTACTAAGCTTGCTTAAACAGCCTGTCAGTTATATTTTAAATAAGTTGATTTAAAGTTTTTTTGTTCACTTTCATGTAACTGGGCAAGTAAAGCTATGATCAGAGAATAAGGCGTGCAATTTCACTTTGTAGCTAAATAGATCAGTAGTGTTAATTGAACTTTGTTGGGGTCACTGCTATCCCTCATATCTTATTACATCTCTGGATCAGTTTTTCCTTTCCATCTGCCGGCCAGTGGTGTTGATATGAATGGTGAGATGGATTACAGAGCTGATCTAGCACGAAATTAACCTTTTCCTACACTGCTCTCCACGTATGAATTGGAATATCATGGCCAAAGATCAGTTTAAGCTTTCATGGAACAAGACAGCTTCCTTCAAATGTATGATTTGATTTAAACCAGTGTGTTACTGTAGACATAGACTGTCTGGGATAAAGCTTGAACAAAACAGTACAGTCTTATGACTTTAGACACTGAACTGCAGGTAGCTACTCTCTCCCCCTTTCATTCCAAGACATAGCTTTAAATTTTTCTCTCAGAGCTTCTAGTGGGATACTTTATCCCTGTATTATTATCTCAAGTGAGTGGGGATAACCTTATGGGTATGCTAATCTAGAAAGAGATTTATGTAAAGCAAAGAGTACCTGTGTTTATCCTCCCATGCATGTTTCTGCTATCCCATCATGGTTAAAAAACAAACAAACAAAAAAAAAAAACAACCAAACACAAAAAACTGTAAAGGACTACCTTTCCCAGTGTTGTAAATGGCTCTTCATGAGTAGTTTTTAAATATTCCCTTTCCAGATTTGTATCTCCCTTGGGCTTTAAGAGCAGCCAAAACTGGGGATAAACACAGAGCTGAATCCAGACTGTCTTTCATGGGTGATTGTCGGGGGGTGAGGGTGTTCCCCAACAATGCTTTTTAGGGTTCAGAGTTCTTCTGATATCAGGGTAGGAGTGGTGGAAATAAGTGAAGAGCAGGTGTAATGGCCACAAGTAGTAACATAAAGAAATTTAATAATGGTGAAAACAAATGTGGGATGAGGCCCAAAAATCCGACACAGATCTATAGGGGTTGATGGCCGAAGACAAAAGATGTGAGGTGGTCCAGGGTATAAAAGGGAAGGAGGTGGAGTCAAGGCCAGGGTCCAATGGGTAGAGGAGAAAGTGGTGCCGAGGTGGGGTTAGGGAAGGTAGGGACCAATGGGGAAACGAGGAATGGGGAACATTCTGGAACTGGGAGTGGTAATGATAACTGGGAAATGAGGGTCAGGAATATTTATGAGACATTAACATGGGTGATCCCATAACCCCTTGGAGCTTTTTTCTTTGGGATCGCCACTACTTAAACTGATACCTGCCAGGGAATGAGGGTTAGGGTACAGGTGTTCCTTGGTGATGACTCCCACAGGTGATATTCAAAGATGTCAAGTGACTTTGGAAATAAGGGATAATTCTTAATACTTTTAATGGCACCTACTCTCTTTTCCTCAGTATGTATTGAAGAAATACATGTATTGTGTATTATATGGTTCACTCAGAACAGTGGGGAACTTTCAGGCTATTAAAGAATATGAACAGGGAGTACCTAGTAGGATCTTACAAACAATCTTAGGTTGTTGGTGTGGCTGGCTTCAAGCATAGGAGGCTGCCCAAAGCAGACAATTTGAGAGAGACCAGCAACGGCTCTGCCCTTGTTTTTTTTCTAAGTGTTCAACATAGAAATTGCAGCTACTGAGTGCAGTGTCAGCACTGAGTGTTGACACCCTTTTATTAGGTGAGGAATTAGGGAATGTAAGCACTATGCATTGCTACATGGAATATCCCCTCTTCCTCCTTAGCAGCATGTGCTTTTCTCTCATCTGCATCATGCTAAGAAGATGAACAGTGAATCTGATGCATCAGTTTGGTCCTGTATGTTTATTGCCTTTATCCTTTTTTGGCACTCTCTTTTTCTTCCTGCTGGAACTTTCTATTGCTACAGATCATACTCAGCATTTTTAAAGGAGGAAAAGAAAGAAGGTTTGACCTTGGTTTGCTATCAGCTGTGGTTTGAGATGTTCCATGTCTGTCCTGGTTTGGAGGAAAGGTGTCTGCTAAGAAAGGGAGAAGATTGTCTTTGAAATGGAGAATGTAAACCTCCTCCCTCCAAATTATTATAATTTTGAAATTAAAGGGCTCTGAGGAAAAGATACGGGAATTAGGAATAACTGTTCTTTACTGGGAAAATTAAAATAGAAATACAATATTACAAACAACAAACCCAAAACACTGAGTCAGAAATACAACCTGATACCCGGTCAGTCAGGGTGTTAGTAGCAGTCACATTAAATGGTGGCTGCAATCTTCTTGGAGTTCAGTTGAAGCAGTGGACCTGTGGAACGGTGCAGTTTTCCTCTGAAGGTCCAGTGTTGATGTGGAAAGATCCGGCTTTCCTCTGGAGTCCAGTGGAAAAAAAGGTCTACCTTGCTGTTCCAAATCTCAGCTTTTATCTAGGTAGGAAAGGCTTGGCTCCTCTCCCTGGTTGGAGCATCTCCCAATGGGATGAAGTAATTTTATCAGTCACATAGTGGGACTCAATGGACCATTAGCAGAAGATAACTCTCTGAGGGAAGGATGGGCTGTGAAAAGATGAAGAACAATGCCCCACCTGGTTTCAATGGATGGCCCATTAGCAGAATATCTCCTGTGGAGATAAGGATCACTGCCCCACCTGGTCTCAACAGATAGTGATAGAATACATACTTTTGGTCACATCCTGTATGTCAACCCAAGACAATGCCTTACTGTGGAGCATGGAAGTTATTGTCACCTCTCTTTGATGAATGTTAATTGCCCTATTTATGCAACTTTAAGACATTGAAAATGACAAAGAAAGGTGAATTCTTCCCTCTATCTGTAGTCAGGATAATCCTGATTTTTCAAAATTTGAGATTTTCAGAATGCAAGAATGGTTGTATGAAAGTGATTAACATGAAAGTGATTAAAGTCATTTGGATATTCTCCACCAAGGCTCTTTCAACTGCTTAATAGTTATATAAGAACTGCAAGACAGGAAACAGTCTTCAGATTCTATTGCATGTTGCTGAATTAGATAAAAACCTTCAATATAACTTTCAAAACCCTCTTCTGTGCTTCGATAAATTTCTGTATTTTGTGACTTCCGGAAAATCTCACCTGGATAACAAGAAATATGTGAAATCACTGAGGGGTAGGCATTCCCAGACCTACAAAGCCTACAGAGGCTTTCAGTTCTAAGAGCATAGGGATGCTTACCTTAGTCAGCACTGAGGATAATTCATGTGACAGTAACTAATTTGTCAATAAAGGCCACTTGGACATTTGCCATGTGATTGGCATTTGTGACAGAGCAGTTGGTATGTGATATTCAGAAATATCTCCTGGCTCTTCTTCATTCTTCTTCAAGCGTTGCACTTCACAGAGGTGTCCTAGACAATCCCAGAGTCAATGTAGTTGAATCAAAGGATGAGAATAGCATCAAGGTAGGATGAAAAAGGTCAGTCTTCAGGTTGTAGCTTCAGTGACACTTTCACAAAAGAAAAGATGGGATGCTCCTGCCTGTGCGCAGAGTTCATACCAGATGTGATATGGAATGTCTAGTGATGGCATCTGAGCATTCATTTATTGTTGGAATATAAGGGGTTTTTTTTGGTTAGAAAACTGTTTCTAGTGTTTCCTGGCACTTTGATGGTCAAAACCTAATTCCAGTCAATTCTACATTAGCATTTTCTTGTATTCCTCTGTATAAATAAAACTGAAGATATTTACCTTTTTGCCTTTCCAAAAATAACCAAACATTGCAAGAATCCTCCTAAAAACCCCAAAACTCCAAACCAAATAAAATAGATAAAGAATTTTGGTATTTTAAGTCAATGAATAAAAAAAAAATATATTTTCAATGTATTATACAATGGTGGTTGAGGAAACACAAAATACATTCCTTTCACATACAACCATTTTATCACCACATACTGGCTGCTCCTTGCTTTGTATTATCTCCATTCCATTCTTCTTAGAAATGACACTTTTTCAGCTAAAAGAATTTTTGAAAAAAATCTTTTTTTACAATCCTATTTAACTACAACATAATCAGGAAATGGTAGATTTTTCTGGTTTACTGTCAGCTTTCCAACATACATCTGGAAGGCTTCTTCCTAATAGTTATATTAGAGTGTTATAAAACCATAAGGAGTAAAACCCAGTAAAATAGTATAAGACTGTTAAAAACATAGCAGGAAATGTAGGTTTGGATCCTGTTGAATGGGGCTGTAAGCATACAATATGAGAAATGCGTTGCTTGATTAGAAATATCTTTGCAAAATTTAAAAAAGACTGCAGTTTTCTAGGAAATTTATTATGTGCTATAATAATGTACTACATTTAATATAAATAGTAGAATGCAAATGATCAAGTCAGCTGTCAATTTTTTTTTAATCAGGTATGTTAGGGTGAGGTTTTTCTTCTATAAAATCTCAGAAACTGTATGTGTTTCCTTCCTATTTTTCTCAGTCTGTTAATTTCTTTCTACATAAAGTGAGAAAATCTTTTTTTATAGACTTGGACTTAAACATCCAAGTACATGGCACTAGGAACCTATGCCAGCTTTATGACTGACAAAACAAGTTCTATTTTCTGTATTTCTGTTTGTGCTCAATTGGGGCTCATTAAGAAAGTTGACCTTTGTGACAATAAAGAAAAGAGTTGAGTCATCACAAAGCAAGAAAGAGGAGAGGTAAAAAACTCCACAGCAATTACATTGAAAAAGAGAAAATACCTGGAACTATTTTGGCTATTGAAGTACAAAACACTTTACTCTACTTGTATACTTCTATGAACCTATATGAATGGACATAGATTTTTTTCCTAAAACCAATCACAAGATATTTTGTTGGGTTTTTTTTCATTTTAGTTAACAGAGTTATTTTAATGTTTTGTTTTCATTCTTGTGAATGCTCATTGTAATTAATCCTATAAATAGGGTGAAATTCTGGACCAAACATTAGAATTTAAAGTTGTTTTCATGTTGTCAATTAGGTCAGGATTTCATCTGTAGTTAACTTAATTATATTAATGTGGGCACTGGGGGAAGAGTACTGGAGGACAAATGTATTTTTGGTTCAATCCTGATAAGGACAAAGTGCCCTCAGCTACAAATAGTCCTTATTTATTTACATAGCTGCAACATTCATCAGTCCATTTGGTTACTGATTGAGCTGTGCTTCGATTCAGTTATTCCAAAATCTACATACATCTTTATTCTCTGCAGTTTGATAATTTCGTATTTCCTCTCAGTGTTTGTACTGCTGTGTATACCCCTCTCCATCACACCAGAGTGCATCCATGTCCGTCTGCATTTCAGGAACTCATGGTTTCTTCTTTCATAGACTTTCCCATGTCACATCTCTTGCTGATACGCACTCTAGTAATCTTCCCATCCTATGAAGACTGCTGAAACACTACTTTCTCTGTTCCTAACTACCTTCTCTCTTTATATTTTTGTGGTTTATGACTCGGTTTTGTTCTACAGGCCTTTATAATTCTTTTGTTGCTTCAAATCCAATTAGAGGCAAAAAACTCAAACCTGTCTACTCCAGTCTTTGACACTTTCATGGTGATCTTGAGGAACAATCTCTGGGTGGGTTGGATTTAAACCAGCTGAGTTTTTGAAGAATCTCTTTCACTGGGTAAAAAAGATGGGATTCATCTCTGTTGGCTACAGCACTTCAGTACAGAGAATTTCATAGATGTAAAGGGATAGAATCATGACATTAACCAGAATACTTAATAGAAAGTGATTCTCTAAATTATCATGGCTGTCTGAACTACTAATAGACATATAATGGTTTAGCATTCATCCAAGAGTTAAACAACACAAAGCTTTCAAAGATTTTGTAGTTAACTACTGTTTTACCAAAC
>PYHW01009837.1:2146508-2183551 GCA_013186435.1 Turdus rufiventris | reverse complement strand
AGTTGTTGTTTCATCTTAGTTTAGTTAATGTTTATTGGTGTTTTATTTTAGAAGAAAAACATAAAAAACTTGAAAACCAAAATATTTAGCTTTTCTAGCAGGTGCAAAGGACACAGCTACACAATGGTATACCAGGTGCTTATTTACAAATTTTGTAAAATAATACTGGCACCAAGTTATTCACATGAGTTCTAAGCTGGCAGGTTTTCTGTTTCTGGTTTCATAACATAAAGTGGTTGAATTGCCAGCAGTTCAGATATTGCCATGATGGTAAATATTAATCCTCTAGGATATCGAGGAACCAGCTGTGACAAGATCACTTATTGTGGGAAGAAAGTGACCACCTCACTAACAGTATAACCTCCACTATCCAGCACTTGCATATATCAGTGATACTAAAACCACTCTGAAATTGATGCTGGAGCCTTGGGAGAAAAATAGATCAATACACACAACTTGAATCCATTAAACAAAACTCCTCTGAGATATGTGAACTATAGTACCCTAATTTTGTTCTTCTCTCTGAAATATTAAAGATATTATGAGACTGTGAGAAGACCTTATAAGAAAGGTTTAAAATTGCCATTTCTCATTTCATTCCAATTCATTGAAACCAGGTCACAAACACTAAGACATCTGGGTGTCATCCTTTATATAAAGAAAAAAATCAATAAATATACTGGAAATAATAAGATCAAATTGAAGTGTGAATTTAGTGGCAAATACAGGTATCCTTGCTGCATCTGCATTTCAGGTGTTTTGACCTTTCAGAAATGGCCCTGGCATTATCAGGCCACTTGTGTATAGGTTCATATGAGACAGTGTAAATCTTTAGGGCCAATTCCAAAGAAGCCCTTCTAGAAAAGCCCTGGGCAAATGGATCTTGCTTGCACCCCATCACAGCTGCCTGGGCTGCTGCTCTTGCCCACCAACACCAGGCAGTGCAAGTGCTGGGAAGGCAAAGAGACAATAACAGTGAAAGGCAGGGAGACCTGACCCTCGTGCTGCCTGGTCACCATGGTGGAGCCTGGACCTGCCTTGGAGCCACCTGCCATGTTTACCAAGTCTGCACAAAGATGAAGTGCGGGAGCTTAAGGGCCTGCACTCCGCATTCTGCACTGTGATGGTTTTTGCAGTTTAAATCAGGAAAGGAGTGAGGGAGAGATGGGCAGGAGTCAGCAGAAGGCAGGATACATTTGGCATGACAAGGGCTTTTTGTGAGATTTAAAAAAAATATTTCTCATCCTGCGTGTTCCAGCACATGAGCTGTCAGTAGCGTTGTTGGATGTTCCAAAATGACTTGCCAGCCTGTTTTGGTGGGTGAAGGATGAGGAGCATGTGCCTGCACAGTGAGTGGCTATAGCCACATAAAGTCGCAGCTGACAGACAGAACAGATTGGTGCACAGATGTACGAGCTGCTGGCTGCCGTGGCACTGCTGCTCTTCCCTGTTGCAAGCCCCAAGCGTGCTGTACATAGTGTAGGTGACCCAACAACTCTGGTTCAGAATATGGCTGCCTCTTCTGGAGGAGAACTGGAAGGTGACAGCACAGACTGTGCAGTGCTCAAAAGCTGTCAGGAAGTCATGGTGGTGACAGCTGCTCCCATGACACTGTGATCTGCTTTCCACATTGCATTTTGACAAGAGAGACATTGCTAGATATGGATTATAGCTGCATTTGTAAGAAAATAAGGTACTTCGTAAGAATGCCATTTTTCGGTGTAAAGATTGCTATTGTAAGGTTTTTGAAGGCAGGCTGTGTGTGAGGATGTGGGGCACTAGGGTGGAGTCAAGCTGATGGGAAAAGACATGTTTTTAGCTAAAACTTCTGGTATTTATTCAAAGTTAGTGCAATATAATAGTCTCCGCACAAGTAAAGACTTCGTTTGCTGCAACCTTTCTGCCATGAAACTGTAAGGTAGATAAAAGCAACATAAGAAATGGTAGCAGTGTAGTTTTTCATGGCTGGTTATTTGTGTCCATCATTATATGCAATGAAATCCTCAAAGTCACAGGCAATGAGGCATGGTTTATATTTATTACTATAACACTGAATATGATGACATAGATTATTGTCTTTTTCTGATCCCCACAAAATAGACAATTAATTTTATTCTTATTTATTTCAGATTAATAATATGTAAAAGACAGAGACTGACATTTCCTAACAGCGTACAGTACTACTGCTTGATAAGTGGCAACTGACCTTTTAAATAATGCCAGCTTAAGATCTGATATATCTTTTCTTTTAAAAGCAGGAAGAATACACTGATTGGGCCAGTATTTAAGATTTAATTTATTATAATTTGTAGGAATGTTAGTTTGATCAGATTAGTTTATTGAGTTGGAATATTTATATTTTCAAATTAATTATATTTCTTTTCTTAATGCCAAATATCCTGGCTAGTCACCATTTATCAACACAGAACAGAGCACAGCAACTGAGTAATTCTGGGAAAAAATAGCTTTGAAAGTGGCAAAGTTACTATTTTTAAATAGGTATACATTTTAAAATAAGGCATTCTTGTAACTGGGTATATATTTTAACTCTTTATATAAATTCTGCCTAAGCCAAGTTACATTAATTAGATTTTTTTAGTACAATGTAAATACACACTATCACATTTGGAACTGGTTGTGTAAAATATGTTATCTTTTCAATATTCTCTGTGAAGATTACAGCATGGGGACAGGTAAAGCATTGCTTATTATACATTTGCTAAACTCTCATGGTAGCAACCTCTTTCCCAGTCAACAAGAAAAAGTTAGGCAAAGAACAAAATTTATATTACCAATGAACTGCTGAGAAGATTTAGAAATCGTAATGGCTTTGAGAGGAAACACTCACTGTGGTGTTGTAGAATATATTAATCATTATTCAATATTCATAAGTAAGGTGTCAGAATTAGGATTTAGTTTGTTTTCCATAAAATATTGGCTTTGCAAGGGTGAAAAGCACTAGCAGGAGAGAAAAGGATGATACAGTTTTGCATTACATTTTTTCAAGAATTAAAAGAAATTGTCTAACTCAGTGATGACTATCTGATCATCAGGGTGATGGTGGAAACTCTGTGAACTTCTAATGTAGTTTTTCCTTGCTTAAAAAAAAAAAATCCCTGAAAATTATTTAATGGTCCCAATTCCCTTACCTAAATAAGGCAAGTGAGATATCCTAAGGTATTCCTTTTGTCAGTTCAGGAGCTGTAGCTCTCCCAGCTGTGCTTCTCATCCAAGAGTTTTAAAGTATAAACTTGACGCAGAATAATGGAATCCTCTTATGGATAATAATTTATAAAAAATTTCAGAAGTAAGTGAAATGGAAAGAAATCAATCATGAGGAATCTGCAGAGTACATCAGACTCATAACTGCTCTGGAAATGGGATAAAAAGTTAAATGACAGAACTTTCTGAGAATAAGAAAGGAAAATCTAAATTTGATACTGATGAAATTACTGTACAGTGAGAAGTAACGAATAACCATTATCTGTTCGACATCTCTGTTCCATTCCTCCTCATGAGGAAAATCTAAGGATGAAAAACAATACATAAGACTCCTACAGCATCAATTTGATGCTAAAGTAGTGCATTAAGCTCATTGTTAATAAGAAAATTAATGCACATTGAGGAAAAAAACTCAGCACCCTACTTATTTATGTGCAACAGGAGGGAACCCCACTGTAATTATTTACATAAGATGAGTAGCTGTAAATTAGCTGTTTGCATTAATAAGAAGGAAGATATAGAGTTATTGCTAGTAGTTATTTAAGAATTTCAGTTCAATGTTTACTGGCAGAGAAATCATATATATATATTAAAATATGTAATGGAATATTTTATTAATTTTTTCTGTGCATTTTAACCTATATTCTATATTATAAGTGAGAAATTTGCAGGAAGAAATGGGAAAATTCAGAGATACAGACTGGTATCTGCTTAAAGAGAGAGAAAACCAATTAAACTCATCAGATTTCCAAACAGTTATATGAATATAAAGGTGCAGCAGTCTTCAGTGAAAATAAAAGTAGACATATAATAACAACCTATAGGGAATTCCTTTACAAATATGTAATTAATGAAGTTAAAAATACAGAAGAATGGTATCTAAACACTGAAACATCAAGTTCTGCCAGATTATAATTAAGGAGTAGAGGGTCTGGATCATTAATGCAAATTTGAGTTCAGAAATATATCATTTTGTGCCATGATATAACAATTCTTTCAAAATGCAATTTCTGATTTCTTGATAATGCAATATTAAAAGAAAAGTAAAACCCCTCTTTGCTTAGAATTTGGGCTGTGCCTTCAAGTAGAAATAAGAAAGAAGCAATTTTAGGTAACATGAATATATAGTCATCTTACCTTATTTCTTTCTGTTTCGTAATATGTGGCACCAAAATCTGGAGTTGTAATGGAGCTTTGAAAAGTCATTTTTATTCCTGCTCTTTGTTCAACTCTGTAACAGTATAAGTCTTTAGGATAGAGCATAATTTTTCTTAAAATAAAGACATAATAATAGTACTGTACTAAGGAGAACTGTAATTTTGGTAGTACTTTTAAAATAAATAATCATTTAAGATATCCAATAAATTCAACTGGAAATGTATGCTACCTAAAAAAGAAAAAAAAAAGAAAAAAAACCAAAAAGAGATATTTTAAGTTCTAAAAAGGCAAATAACAACTGCATATACCCTGCATACTTTTGGGATTTTGGGTGGCATCTGTCCAAAAAGCTTGCTTTTAAAATTTGTGTTGTGTTCATCTAAGTATCAGGCAATGAAGTCAGAAACTGAGAATGTAATCATTTTCACTTCTTCTGTACAAGTGCAAGGCATAAGCCTTTCAAGGTCAAACAATTTTCAAAACTATAAGGACTCTATTCTTTTGCATCACATGAGACTAAAATATATTCAGTTTGTGGGAGGGTGGTGGAATGTGGCTGCTCTTATAACCTTCTGTGAAATGACTGTTTTCCAACCAAGTTTTCACTGTACAGAGAGGTATTCCAGGAGTGCACCAAGGTGACAAATGCTCAACCATGCATAGCTAGTCTTAGCATGCACAAATACTAAACCAATCTGATTCTGATCTTAAAAGTCAACAACTGAGTATTTTTAAAAAAATTCAACAAACACAAATAAAGAGATTTTTTTTTTGTTTTTTTGTTTTGTTTTGTTTTGTTTTTTTTGTTTTGTTTTGTTTTGTTTTGTTTGGGGTGGGGTTGTTTTTGTTTTGTTTTGTTTTTTAATGTACTTACTTTTCCAATGGCAGTGATACTTAGAACTTACACAGAATCAGTGAAGGAAAATGCCATACCATAATGTACTTGAATCCTTAGTGTTCTGAAACAATCTTTTTTGGTGTTTCCCATCCATAAACTAGATTAGTTGTAGTAATCCCATCGCAAAAGTCCACCAGAACATCTGATTAGCCCTTCTGTTTTGATGGGAGTGTGAGGGGAACTCAAGAAGAAAATTTCACTGTGTCATTTCCTATCCTCACTATAATATCCTGTTACTGAACAGGTGTACAACAAGCCTGAAGTTATTTATGTAAA
The DNA here is from genome assembly GCA_013186435.1 of Turdus rufiventris. Lineage (NCBI taxonomy): Eukaryota > Metazoa > Chordata > Aves > Passeriformes > Turdidae > Turdus > Turdus rufiventris. Next base: position 2,177,997 of record PYHW01009837.1, on the reverse strand, counting down.
ATATCTCTCTGTAATAGGGCTTGTTTTCTGTGTTTCAAATAATTCTCTGCTTGACATATTCTGTGCAACCTCTCCTAAGAGAGATACCGTACTATGTATATTAGAAAAGCTGGAGCACCAAAGAAAGGTAATTGAAATGGAAACTGTTGGAATGAGTAATAACAAACGAGATGAAATGGTAAATTTGAGTAATACGGAGACCCAGAATGAGACTGGGCTTGGTGGAACAAAAGGTAAGTGATGTTGAAGTAATATGGTGTATTAATGTCGAGCTTTTGTTTGAATTACAAGTGTGAAGGCAAGGCAGGCTGGTAAAAATCAGCTGGAATGAAGATGAAACAGACCTTTAAGTGGTTTTACTATGTTTGGTAGAGTAGCCCCCAAAGAAAGGTAGCAGACTTAAGTAGGCTCTGTTGCTGAGACTGTGAATAGAAGTAAGAGTAGAGTCCATTTACTACATTTAATATCTTCACAGGAATTAATTCTATTCAGTCTCTTTGCTTTCAGCTGACTATGAAGACTACTGCTATGTGAAGAATGATAGGAATCAAAGCCACAGTTTGTATAACAGTATTGCCAGGAGCATGACTATAAATGATAATAAGTGATTCCCAATTTGTTCAAATTTTATGCTCAGATGATTTCCCATAGAAAAGAAAATGTCAGGCAAGACTTGAAAATTCAGTGCACAATCTGAGCTCCTAGGGCACGCTTATGATGTTTTGTACGTCTGTGTATCTTGATTCCTGTCAGAGGTTTCTGCATTGGCAGGGTAAGTGAACTAAAAGCAAAGTAGAAAGGGGAAGACCCACTCATGCAGGAAAGTGGCTCATCTCTGTCCTGTAATGCAGGACTAAATAATACAGGCTAAGCAGCCTGAAGTATCTTGAGAGTACCTTGAAGTAATGAAGATCAGTTTGTTGTGTTGTCTGTTTAACCTGATGGTTTCAACACAAATGCTGAATATCAATAATAAATATTGCACATCTCTAATAGGTTGTTAAACCATTTATGTAATGTACATGTTTGCATCCATTAGGAACCATATAAGGTAACTCTCATGCCATATGTATCTATAAATCTCTGAGTATGATTATTACAAGCTTTTAGGTTGTGAATAATGCATTGCAAGAGACCAAATTTACAATAAAAGCTTGATGAACATAAGATTGATGATAAATTTTTTTCTTTCATCTGAGAAAAAGCATTCTATTTTTCGCCACTGCTTCTCTCTTGTGTCTTTCCTTTGACTTTTCCTGGTTGTTTCCTCAGTGTCTCTCTCATATGAATTTTGAATAGTGATAAGAAAATTTGCATTCAGCACAACCAAATTGATACTGCTGTCCCAAATATTACTACAATTTTTTATCTTTGTTGTTGTGCCAGATGGATTGTCCTATATCTACTATATTTATTCAAGTCCACAATTGGATTATCAGAATTGTAAACCTTTATTATACAGCTTATGCTAAAGTAATATCGCATCTCTGAACTTGTGCATTTTATTTTCACAGAAACAGACCTGTAAAGATGTTTATGTGGTGGTCCGCTGTTTTACTTCTTGGATGTGTTTTGCTGGGAGCAGATGGGTGGCCAATCAAGGAAGGATATGACTTTAGGCCCTATCAGCCCCTACTAAGATTACGGCACAAGGTATGGATTATTCTCAAATAGTTGTTCCTTTTCTTCCAAGGGATAAATTAAGGGATCAAGGGATAAATTACATACCTTGTCTTTTTTGTGTTTATTGGAGTAATGTTCAGAAATTAACTTTTTCAAAGAGAATGAGATAAGATCTGTTTTAGCTTCAAAAACTAGAAATTAGTTGTATCAACAGAAACTCAGAGGGAGAGCCAGCAGAGGCTTTCTCTGAAAGCAACTGTCAGCATCTGCTTAAGGCAATGACTTGTCCTGGACCTCAGTGAATTTCAGTCCAAGCAAACAGGGAAACTGCCCATCAAAGAAGAATGGTGCCAAAGTTAACTGACTTGTTTGCAAGAGTTAGATGTTCTCAGTGCTTGCTGAATTTAGCAGTTTTGGACCATGGCATAATGCAAATGTTTTCTGAGTTACATGGTTCCCATATTCAACTACTACCTGCCATTCAAATTTTACTCCTTTGATACAAATCCAGGAGTCCCAAAACACATCTCAGCTAACAAATCCTGCCCTTTTCCCAGTAGCTGAAAGGGAAACTTCTGTGGTAGTTCTGTAAAACAAGAAAAGGGCTGTAATATTTCCACAGCTTGTCTAAACTTAGCATAGATCTGATCAACTTAATTCCTTCTTGGCATGGTAGCTGTGAGAGCAAAATCTGAAGCACCTTAAGACCTACAGTCAGGCCAACAGAGATGATAAAAAGATTTCACCCTTCTGAATTTTTGTGCTACAAGTAAAAGGTCTGAAATACAGCCAGAAATTCTAAGTGGTAGTCTCTCCTAATGTTTCAAGATACTGCTATTTTTATTTCTCAATACTTTTTGTAAAGTGTGAAAAATATTTCTTTTTGGTCCCCGGTTTAATAAAAAGACCCACTATAGTATAATTCTATCCCGGCATATAAGCATGAACTGACAGCATGAGTTCTCAAACAAGTAAAGTTCTTGCCTATTAGCTAATTAATGAATGCTACGTAGATTAAATACATAAAGTTTCTTAACAGATGGAAAATAAAATTTTTAAATTATACAGTTTTGCACCCTCTAGGGAATGTTCTCAGTCAGAATAAAGACTGAATCAGGCCACATTCAAGGAAGCAAATAACTGTATCAGCACAAGTTTTTATGCTGAGTATTATTCAAAAATTTGTCTCATCACTATATTTCCATTTGACAGCTATAAGCAAACTAAAATAAAATAGCACAAGAAAAGTACTTTGTAATCTAGAAGGAAGAGAGAGACTAGTAATAAAACCATGGAATAAATCATATGAGAGAAATCACATGTGCAAAAAAAAAAAAACCTCAACACAAAACCATGAAGACTGTGAGAACAATGAAGGACAAAATATAGGGTATGATTAGCATTATTTCTGAGGTTAAATGGTCTCTGATCTTAATGAATATATGTGGAACAATTCATATGTTGATGTTTCTTAATTATATTTTTAATATACTGATAAGTCCCATATAATTATTGGAATAGGCTGTCATAAACTTTTCAAATTTAATATTAGGGGAATCACAGATAGATATATATAAACAACATAAAAATAAAATTTTATATAAGACATTATATTAAAAAATAGGGTTTTTTTCTTTGGCAATATGTTTAGATAGAAAATATTTTAGTTCAGCTTTTGGTATAAGGGACATACGCTTCTATTAAAAAAAAAAAAAAAACTAGTAATTTAAAACTTTTCTAAAGTCAATTTTAAAAACCAAGTTTGGCACAGATACACATACTCAAAATGTAAATCATATTGTAAAAGAAACTTTCTGCTTCAATCAAACACTTAATAAATCAAGTGCTTAGAGTAAGTTACATTGATAGAATACTTACTACAAACAGATGATAATGAATACATGCGGTTATATTTGCTTTGATCCGGAAATATGTATGCAAGTTTATGCAAAGATTAAAATAAAAAAAAAAGAGTAATCAGTCTTGCTCTAATAAAGGGAAATTTATCTGAATTAAACTATAGTCCAACCAGAGCAACTTTTAATGCCAGCCAGCGGAGAAAAAAAGTCCTTCTTGGTACTTAGGTATTATTTTGAAATAATGATTGTGTTTGTGGTGGAAGCAGGCACTCCTATCATAAAGGTTGTGTTGTTTTAAAAGGGATTATGAATGATTTCGGCTTCTCATGCATAGAAATTACAAGTTGGAATTTAGTATATATATATATATATATATATATATATATATATATAAAATCTGAAAGCATAAGAATAACATTTCTATGGAAAAAAACCCAACTTTATAAATAGGGGAAAATATGCATAAGAAAACATTATTTTACTTTGAGCACTGGAATAGATTGCCAAAGAGTTTGTTGAGTTTTCTTTGCAGATATTTAAAAACTGTCCAGGCATGGTCTGGGACAACCTGTTGTGGGTGACCATGCTTGAGCAGGGAGATATAAGAGGGTGATCTCCAAAGGTCCTAACATTCTGTGCTTCATTATAGTACACCATTAATTATAATAAGTTCATTATAATGGTAATGAAAATCAAATGTTTGACTGCATTGTTTATATATGAAATATTCAAACCCAGGAAGAGATCAGTTCTCTTGAACCAGGATTGAGAAAGAATATTGCAAAGTTGTTTTCAGTCCCCTTCCCTTATTTAACTGCCACAGCTTATATTTATGTGGTTATGCCGAAAAGTACTAGGCTGTGTCTGAGCAGCATGTGAATTTCTTGTTAAACCAGGTAATCCTTGGTTCTTCATTTGTCAAAACACTGTAAAAGTTTGTAAGGTACTTTCCATTTGGGCGTCTTCTTGCATTGCTGCTGAAGTATTGTGAGCAGTTTGTTAATACCTAGGTTTCCCATCTATATTGTTAGAAAGTATTCTTAGCATCCTAATGAATTTTCTTCTTGTAATTTGCATGCCTCTGAGAGAAACCTATGTTTATGCAATGTCTTCAGTGAATGAGTCTATGCTCTGAGATTTCCAGGTATAAACATGCAGGTGGCAGCCAACAGAATGGCAACAGTTGGCTGCTGATTCTCTGTCAGACGCTAAGAAATATGGAATATAGCCTGCACATCCATACATATACTCCGGAGCATGCCAACTCTGCGTATCTAACATGCACGCACACAACCCTCCTTGGCAAGCTAGGTGGTTCCCATGGTTTAGGAGAATAATACTGGTGACAGAGCCTTGATTTTAAGGATCTCATCAGAGGTGGGGAGCAGTTCAGTTTCAGTCTCAGGGGACAATCAGTGAAGATGTAACTTAGTCCTTGTCCCCGGACTCCTTTTATTTAGACCTAATGCTGAACTTTCCAGGTTGGGACATTCATGCTAATCCCTCCTTACTGTCCTGACAGCATGGGTGGGGGTGAGCTCAGGGGAGCTGGGAACAGAGAGAGGGGAGAATACAGGGAAGTCAGAGTTCAGACTGAGCCTCAGCCTTAGCCTTGGCCTGTGCAGGATGCTCCATCAGAAAAGAGCTTCTGTTGTCCAGCTGAGCAGGAGTGTATGGAGGACACAGCAAAGGGATTGTACCAGTTTTCACTGGCTTCTGCTGAGCTGTTGATTCTAACTTCTTTCCAGCCTTGTCCTGATTTCATCTTGTTTTACTAAAGGGCTTAAGGGTTAGTGATTCTGCTGTGCAATCCTCACTCTTGTCTGTGATATTTCTCCACCCTATTTCTTTTAACTTCCTGTAAAAAACCTGCCTCTCTTCCTTTTTCCTCTCTTCTTCCCTTCTTACTGTTGCTATTTGCTGCTAAATTAATCTGTTTGACCCTAATTCACATTAGGGCTCAGGACTAGGTCAGTTTAGAGGGGTTTAGGTTACATTAGAATTAGATGCAGTTTAGAAATGTTTAAGCAATAAGGACTTTGTTTGAATTAAACAAAACAACAGAAGAACGTAAGCTTCTGTCCCAGGTTTTTAAAAGCAAATTTGAATGCATAAGCACAAAGCACAGAAAAAAACATGTATAACTTCTAGGTTTTTGCCCAAGACTTATAAAATCTCCCTCTACTAGGAGCACTGAAATCCTGCAAAATATAGACAGTCTGAATGTTCAATGATTTTATTGTCATTTAGGGTGTCATGGTCAAGAAAGAAATGCACAGGAAGCACTTTTCCAGGATTCAAAAATACCCCCTGGTTTCCTTGTGTTGTCTGATCTCCAAAAAACCCGAGATTTATAGTTCACAGTGTCTATCTGGAAAATCTGTTTACTTGCAGGATCTGAGAAGTCATAAAATTTGATCCTCTAAAATCCTCTGTCCTAGAGAGAGAGAGAGAGAGAGAGAGAAGAGAAAAAAATCTATTGAAGATGAGCAGTGAATCCTGAGGACTAAGAACAGAGCTTTTCCTGTCATGTCAGTGCTGTTTTCAGCTCTAAAGTAACGAGAGTTTTCTGCCTGCTGAGATTCCATGAGCACAGTATCTATCTCCTATGAGCACAATATCTCTGTCCTATGCAAATTCCAGGATTAGAAGTAGCAAGACCCAGTTTTATTCCCCCCCCGCATTCATTGTTTTTTAATTTTTTTTAAAATTTTTGTTGTTGTTTTTATATTTATATTTATATTTTATTTTCCTTTTCTCAGGAAAGGGAGGAAATTCTGCAATCTAATCTGATTTTTTTCCTCTGGGCCATAGCATTAAAAAGGCATATGTAATTTTTTTTTAACCCCATTACAATCACTGTGCATTAAAAAGCTAATATCAATTAAACATTTTATTTTTGCTGCCTCTCACTACATGCTCAAAGCGTTTTGTAATCTTAGGAAAGTTGCTTCTAAAATCTCCCTGTCTTCTATAATCCTTCTTCTGACTACTTATTAACTGGGGGTTGTAGACTGTCATAATCTGGAATAAAGGCAAGACTGATTCCTCCTTTCAAGATGCCTGCTGATACTTATCAGCAATGACTATAAACTCCTAATCAAATCAAGAGGGCCAGTCAGGGAGCAAAGGTGCATCTTAACTACTGGGCTGAACGTTTTGCTCTACCTATCATTTTGTTCTTGCTACTGAACATCATCACTGTGGAAAGGATTAATCTCAACCAAATATTTTGAGGGATGATGAGATTCACATGTATTATCTACCTTTTGATTGACATTGTTGTTTTAATTTCACATGCCAGGTTATCAAGAAAGAATAAAATATAACATGGTATATGGAGGCAATCTTCTCCAGGAGTTAGCTTGGCCCTCTCACATTGAATCCTAGGAGGAGGATTTCCAGTTACCCTCTGTATAGATAAGAAATGCTTTTTTACCTTTCTGGTATTTGGGATTCAATGCAAATACAATCTGTACCAGCTGTCATTTCAGATTCTTGATTAGCATGTCTTTTAATATTCTATTATGATGGCAAATTGTCATCACAAATTGAAATTGCAATAATGGAAAAACAAAGCCCGGAGAGATTTTTTGTTTTATATATATTACTTGAGATGATTTGCTCCTGTTTAAATTTGTGCAGTTTAGATTTCTAAGATCATGAAAGAGGCCAAATACTTGAAGTGTGTGTTTATGAAAGCTGGCTCTTTTCCATAGCTTCCTTGTTGCCTTTTATTCTTCAGGTACTCAAGGCTACTCTGTAATTTAATCCCATCTCTTTATTTTTTTCTTTGGTATTGCAGAAATGCTTTATTTTATTCTTTTCCATTGCTTCTTTTTCTCAATAATTTCCCCCATGGATTTAATACCTCTCTTTATTACCTAGAAGATGTAGACTTTTATTGTCTATATTAACCTTTATTATCTTGGTTTGTTAAAATGAAAGTGATATCTGTAGCATAGACATGCTTATAATGTGAGAAATAATATTCAAAAGTCAATATAAAATTATATTAAGTAATAAATATGGTGTATAACAGTTTTGTCGGTATGTAGACAAACTGGGCTGTACCTCAGATTCTTGGGGTTTTTTTAATAAATAATGATCAGTTTAGTTTGTGGCTTATTTTTCACCTCTTATTCTAGTTATCCATTTAAATTCTGTTTTTAAATTAAAATAATAGTTTAAGCATTGGCTTGTGTGTTGGGTTAGCATGATCTGATTTTGAAGCAGGAGGGGGTTGTAGGAGCGGCTTCTGTGGGAAGCTGACAGAGGTTTCCTTCATGTCTGACACAGCCAATGTCAGCTGATTCCAGGGTGGACTTAGCGCTGACCAAGGTTGAGCCAATCAGGAATGGTGCTAGCACCTGTGATAAGATATTTAAGAAGGAAGAAAAGTTATAGATAAAACTGCACTAAGCCAAGAGTGGAATGAGAGTAAGTGAGAGGAGCAGCTCTGTAAACACTGATGTGTGCGCAGAAGGAGAGGGAGGAGGAGTTCCAGCTGTCCCAGCAGAGATTTCTCCTGCAGCCCGTGGTGAAAAGTGTGGTGAAAAGCATGTTGAAGCAGCTGTGCCCCCATGGAGGACCACGGACATGCAGAGATGCACCTGCAGCCCGTGAAGGAGACCGTCACCAGAGCAGGTGGATGCCTGGAAGGAGGCTGGCAGGGACCTGCAGACCTATGGAGAGAGGGGCCCATGGTGGAGCAGTTATCCTGGTGGGAATTGTGACCTTGTGGGGAACCCACATTGGAGCAGTCTGTGCCTGAAGGACTGCATCCTGTGGAAGGGTGACCCATGTTACAACAGCAGCATTATGTGGAGAACTGTTGCAGAAGAGATGCATTCAGGTTGGAGAACTTCATGATGAGCTAAGGGAATGTGAGGTCTTTCAGGTTTTTTTCCATTATGAAGAAAACTCGAACAGCAGTATTAGTAACAAAAAAACCCAGTCTCCTTTTAAAAAATGCTAAAGGATAGAATACCCATTGAAAACATTAAAGTTATCTGTGCTTAGGCCTGACACAAAGAAAATTGAGAGCTTAATGGCAGCCTAAAAAAGAAAAAGAAAAGCTGTCTAATTGCATCTTTTTTCTTATTGTTATGCATTGATACAACTATGGTTAAATAACCATAGTGTTAAGAATATGGAATCTTAATGCCTAAAACATAACATTGAAAACAAAACTGTCCCAGACTTTACTAATACAAAAATGTTGCTATTTGACTTCTTTGAAATTGCTCACAGAATCATAGAATGGTTTGGCCTTGATGGTATCTTAAAGATCAGCTAGTTGCAACCCCCCTGCCGTCTCTTCTGTGGGCTGAAGAACCCTCAGTCTCAGCCTGTCTTCATAGGAGGGGTGCTTCAGTCCTCTGAGCATCTTTGTGGCCCTCCCCTGAACTGACTCCAGCAGGTCCATGTACATGTGCTGGGGATCCCAGAGCTGAACACAGTACTTGAGGTGAGGTCTGATGAGATGCAAGACACGAGTAACAGATTTTTGTTTCACTTGACCCATCTTTTTTAGATTTTTTGTAATTTTAAAGTTTTCGTTTAATGTACTTCGTTAACTATGCTCAACTGCATTTATACTATTTATGTAAATGAACACAATGTATAAACAATGCAGTGTATGAACATTACATTTATGTGAACTAAGTTTAATAGCAATAAATATTTCTATAACGTTGCATGATATTAATAGCATCTGCTAAAATGTTCATTGTCAGTTCTTTCAAACAACTTCATGGAATTGAATTCCCCTGCCCAATGCATTCTAGCAAAATAGTATTTGAAGTAAGCAAACTCCAATAAGCTTATTCTGTGCTCCTTCTTCCAATGAAGACAAACCAAACGAAAATTATTAGTTATTTGTTTCATGCATTGCTTATTACTCTGGTTATGTAACCTGGAATAAGCAGCCTATAATTCAAATCTATTTTCCAGGGACAAGTAAGGCCTATCACTCTCTTGAGGCATCAGTGGAATTTTAATTTCACTAATATTTCATGAAAATGCCATTACTTTCTATTACTATAACCTGAGGATTGTTGTCATACATCAATGCAAGTAATAAAGCACTAATATAAATCGCCTTAATAGAATGCATTCAACTTGTTGGTATGTGGGTCATTATTTGGTATTACATAATTTGATGCTAGAATTCTGAAATTAATAGCAACTACTGTATTGCAATAAGCTGATCTCCAAAACTGTGAAGGACTAATCCCACTGCAACAGATAGTGAGTGCTATTTTGATAAGGTCTGAGAAACCATTGCATTGGTCAGTCTGACTTTCCATATAAAGCTCACCTATTGATTTAATTGTTCCTTCATTCCTACTCTAAGTGAGGAATGAATAAAGCATGCCTTTCAAAAAAATTACTGAATCTTCAAATATTAATATTTTCAAAAATTTATTTTGATGGTTTATTATTAGCAATTAGCAAAGAATAGAGCTTATCATTTGGATGCATCTGTCTTGTTTTGCTAGTGACTGCTACCTGGGACCTACTCCATCAATAGATGGAAGACATTCAAACTCATTGGTTTGGTATAAGGAAATATTTTTCCAGACATTATTTAAAGTTTATTGTTAATAAAAAAACTCTTATTCTATTTTTGTTTACTTGTATCAGTCTAAAGGAATAAAAATATATGTTTATATATATATATATATATATATATATATATATGAACTGTAATTAAAAATAAAATATTATCAATTAGATTAGAACTTCAGCTATTTGCTAGATCGTTATTTCAGCTCTCTGCAACCTTTTTTTTTAAGTTAATTGTTTCCAACACAAATGCCAAGAGAAAATAACTAAAACCTTTACAGTACATTGCCTACTGCACAGTAGGAAAGCTGTAACCAATTGTTACTATATCTGCAGGGTATGTAGCTACACTTCATAATTCATTTTGAAAAATAAGTTGAGATTCACCAATCAAATACTGAGATAATCCTGAATTTTCTAAGATTCAGTTGAAGAAAACAAGACCCTAATTTACTTTCTAGTCTCTTAAAAGTCACATGGTAGGTAATATAACCTTTCATGAAATCTCTGGTTTAAATGAATGTATTCTTCAAACATAGAGTTGAACACTTTAAGAAAGGGTAGTTGCAATTGATTAATATTCATATCATGAACTTCTCTTTTGCTTTGCTACACTACCTTATCTGGCCTTATAAGATGAATGGTAGAAACAACCTGTTTGTAACCTAGCAATGTCTCAGCATACAGGTTTTAATCAATACTGGTAGATAGACCTCAATTTCACCCATAATTATGTCTTAATGTAGACTAAATATTACTTGCATTCCTGTTTTGTAAGAAGGTAATTGATGTTTATGCTCTCATGTGTATACTCCCTAATTGTCATTCGTTCTGTAGTTTGCCTTATATCCATTCAAAAATTTGCCAAGAGGAAAAATAAGATCTGAATGAGCCTCAGACAGACCAAATAATAAAAAGCAAAATACATAATGTGGTTTTAGAAAATTGGACTTAAAGACACCTCTGAAATTTAAAATGAAAAACAAATAGAGATTTTCAGGCAAATTACTTCTATTAATGTCATACTACTGTTCAGTAATTGTGGTGGTACCTGGGGTTTTAGGAACTCATATAAAGGAGAAGGTAATAGAATACCCATTAAATACCGTATCCTGGAATTTCCAGGTATAATTCAATATGCTAAAGTGTTGCTTCTTGGAGATCTCTTTCCCTCTTCTTTGCCTATTCAAATCCAGAGTGTTCCCGAATAATTGCAAAATAAATATATATACACTGAATATCATTCTGAGCTAGATAAGTACATTCATCTGCAACACTGCACTGACTGTTTTGTGCTACTGCATTTCTTTCTTGGTAGGCTTGAAGAAACTATATCTTGTGCTGTCTATGCATGGAAAAATAATACTGCACTGCATGTCTGAGCATATAAAGTTTAACACAAAATATGCACAAATAGCAGTAGTTACTTCTGTAAAGTCATTATTTACATAGCTCCTCCAACTTAGCTAAGGAGAGCTGTAGCCTGGATTTAGCTACATAAATTGGCTTGTAAAATCTTCAGTGTATAAGTGGTTTTGTTCATAGTAGTCCCTGTTTTAATGCAAAAGTGTACACTTCCTCTGCTACTTAAACCATGCATTAACCATCTTAGTGCTTAAAGTGTTATAAAAACAGCAACGCTGCACAGCAGTATAAAATTGGTAGGATGTTTTTCTGTCATGTGCTGTAAAACTGCTTATAAATTTTGAATGTATTTGGTCTATCATCAAAGAATAAAGTATGAAGACATTGTATTAAAGAAGCTATAGTTGCACTGTATTTCTGTAAGAGTAAGCTGCCTAAGAAACCTATGGAGAGTAATCTTCTGTATATGTTCTGTTTGGAGTTTTTTTCCTGTTCAGCTCAGAGCTGTGACCAGTTTTAGGACAATTGATAATGATGTGTATGGATAGAAAGGTTACAGCCTATGGAAAAAATAATCCTCAAAGTCAGTTTGTAGATTTTATTAGATTTTTTTTTCATTTGGAAAAATGACAAGTTTTGGAAAACAGGCCTTTCTCTGCTTCAGTAAAATGAAGGAATGTATGTTTGGGCCTTTCACACAGTTTCATTGGGCCTGTGGAATCATTAGGATTCCTCTTGGACAAGGTCTTACACTGGGAACAGAAAAAAGAAGAAAGAAAATGTTATAGTACTACTAAACCCCAATGATTTAGTGAAATAAGAATCCTTGAAATTAAAACCCTAAACTAATACTCAGCTGCTTTTCAACTGCAAGAGTTATCAGGGTTTATAGATCCTATAGTGTGCTTATTTGTCTTGGGAGCTACCTGCAGCCTGCTGCACGCAGGTCTTTTTACAGTAGCAATGTTTTGGAAATGTGTCTGTATGAATCGTGAGCCATCCTACCAGAAGAAATTGTTGCTTTTGAAATATACTAATCTGACTGACTATGCCTATTTTCAAAAAGAAATATTATTTTGTAGAATGCAATACATTTTATATAAACAGTGTCATTAGAAGAAAGCTGCTCCAATTCAGCTGGTACTGAAAAAACATTGGGATTTAGACAGTAACTTTAGCCCAGAACTGTTTCACCTTGAGGGCAAAGGCTTTGTCTGCTCTGCTTTACGTGATCCAAGGCTGCCTTGAAGAATAATACATGCCCTTGCAACCATCTATTATTATTTTATGTCAGACAGGCCTGAACAGAAAAACCTGGAGATCTTTGTGTTGAACTTCTGTCCAGTTTTCATCTGTAGAAATCACACACTTTGTTGAAGCCTGGTATAGAGAGAGATTTTCTTCAGAGTATGTAGACATAGACAAGATGATGTTGCACTTTTTCTTTTATGTTTTCTTATTTCTTCTCTGCTTCCCCTTTGGTTTTGTGGGGTTGTAATCTGCATGCAAAGAGGAAATACTACTTCAAACTAACCTTCCTGGATCTGCCATGATTGTTCTTCATGTTCCTCAGGGACCTAAATCAGCAAACCGAGAGCCATATCAGTGTATTTCAGTTTACCCTTCCCATCTCTGTGGTTGGGTTTTTCTTGGTTTGGTTTTGGTTTTAATGGCAATAATTTCATTCTTGTATCAAGGCTCCCCAAATACTGTTGAGTTGCTTTCATATAGATTAGTGGATTCAAGACTTCATCATGTTTTCTCCACAGGCCTTACAGACTTACCCTTAACACTGTAATATTTAGTAATATTCCTGGGAGCGCCATTAATTCTGAGCGCTTCAACAGGTTTATATATGACCTTATTTTTGCCTAGCAACCTTGCTTCATGTCTTGTTTCCTTCACACAATCTTATATTCATGTGATGCCTTAATCAATACAAGAACAACCTGTGGCATATTACAGTAATTTCATGACTATGAGGTGCACCCTTTTGACTAAAATTTTTACCTGAACCCGGGAGTGCGCCTTATAGTCCAGTGCACCTTATGTAATATACAAAGTTGAGAAATTTCCCAACCCAGAACTGTGAGCCGCAAGCTGTGGGGGGAGCCAGCAGGGCCGCGGCTTCCAGGTGGAGGTGGGGCCGGGGCCCCGTGGCTGCCGGGTATAGGCGGGGCCTCAGCCAGCAACCGCGCGGGGTGAGCTGTGGGCAGATGCTCGCTGAAAAAAAAAAAAAAAAAGAAAAAAAAAATGCGCCTTATAGTTCAGTGCACCTTATATAATGTACAAAGTTGCAAAATTTGTCGACTCTCGGGGGTGTGCCTTATAGTCCGGTGTGTCTTATCGTCATGAAATTACTGTATTTTCTCAGAATTTGCTGCTATAAATGGTATGAATGGTGGCAGGAAAACTGGGCTGTGTATGCAGAATGCCAATTAAAGAATCCTGCTGCATTGTAATAAAAAAACATTAAAATAAAAAGCTTTCTGCAGTAAATAGTGTTCTGACAAGAGCAGGATGAAAACGGTTCACTTTTGGCACATTCTTTCTTCCATAGAAAGCAAGGCCTTTCTTATTGCTGCATAACAGAACAGCTTTACAAATGTAAATGTCATTGCTTCTGCTTTGCATGCATTTTTAGTTTAAATTGCGATTGTACTGCAGTTACTAAGAGTCTACTGAATTCTGATTCTGTACAACTTCTTTGAAACACAAATGTTCAGCCTAATGTCATTGATCGAATTGGGTCTGAGAATAGTTTAGCAGATTGCTTTGTGCTGTATGTGTATCTGTGCTAGTACTCCCTGGCTGTGACCATGCTGCTGTTTCATCCATGAATAAAACGTTTCTGTACATTTGTAATTTAGATTTCTTGTAATAAAAGTTGTATTAAAGTAAGTTCAGTAATTTCATGACTATAAGGCGCACCCTTTTGTCTAAAATTTTCCCTCGAACCCGGAAGTGCACCTTATAGTCCGGTGCACCTTATCTGAGGGGCAAAGTGGCAAAAGTTACCAACCCGGAAGTGCGAGCCGCAATGGGGAGTGGCCCCACGGCAGGGCCGGGCTGCAAGGGGGAGTGGCAGCGGGGCTGTGCCGGGCTGGGAGGAGGGAGTGGCCCTGCTGGGCTGTGCCGGGCTGGGAGGAGGGAGTGGCCCCGCAGCAACGTCGGGATGTGAGGGGAAAGGGGCTCCGTGGGGCAGGCCTGCTGGCATCGGGGCATCCCCCGCGCGGGGGGAGGGAAAGCCGCCGGCATCGGGGCGGGCCCCGTGCAGCATCGGGGTGTCCCTGGCGCGGCATCGGGGCAGCCGCCCTGTGCAGGGGGGAAGGAAAGCCGCTGGAATCGGGGCGGGCCCCATGCAGGGGGAGGGAAAGCCACCGGCATCGGGGTGGCCCCAGCGCTGCATCGGGGCGGCCGCCACGTGGTGGGGAAGGGAAACCTCCGGAATCGAGGCGGTGGCAGCGTGGTGGGGGGGCAAAGCTGCTGGAATCGGGGCAGCCCCAGCGCGGAGGCGGGGAAAGCCACTGGAATCGGGGCAGACCTGCTGGAATCGGGGCGGACCTGCAGGCATCGGGGTGGGCCCGCCAGCATCGGGGCGGACCCGGCGTGGGGGGAGAAGGGAAGGCTGCTGTTATCGGGGCAGCTGCCGCATGGAGCTGGGGGGTAGAGCTGCCGCATACGGGCCAGTGGTGTCACGGGGCGAACCTGCTGGCATCGGGTCACTCCAAGTGCCAGGGGACTCCCGGAGCGCACCGGCAGCGGGCGGTTCCTGGTGTGCCAGGGGGGACGCGTGACACCCGGAGCACCAGGGAACTTCCGGAGCAGCGGGGCCCTGCGGACGCCCCACGGAGCGGCGGCGGCCATGCCCCGGTCCCAGGGATGCCCCACAGAGTGGCGGCGGCTATGCCCTGGCCCCGCAGACACCACACAGAGCGGCAGCGGGCATGCCCCGGTCCCCGTGATGCCCCACGGAGCGGCAGCGGGCATGCCCCGGTCCCCATGATGCCCCACGGAGCGGCAGCGGGCATGCCCCGTCCCCAGGACACCACACGGAGCGGCGACAGACATGCCCCGTCCCCAGGACACCGCACGGAGCGGCAGCGGGCATGCCCCGTCCCCGCGGACGCCGCACGGAGCTGCAGAGGCCATGCCCCGGCGCCGGGCACGCCCCACGGAGCAGCAGCAGACATGCACAGGCTGACCCAGGGGCCAATGGCTGCCGGGTTGAGGCGGGGCTTCAGCCAGCAACTGCGCAGGAGAGCTGGGGGCGGAGCCTCGCTGCAAAAGAAGGTGCGCCTTATAGTCCGGTGCGCCTTATCTGATCTACATGTTGCAAATTTTGCTGGCTGTCGCCGGGTGCGCCTTATAGTCCGGTGCGCCTTATGGTTGTGAAATTACTGTAAATATATTGTTAATTCAGCTGCTATAGCTTGTACATGTTTTAACAATAATATCTATTCTGGTACCTCTCTTAATGAAATATTTTCTTTAATAAAAACTATTACATTATTAATAATAATTATTATTATTATTAAAATATTATAAATTATATTAATATTATCTATATAGTACCCCTTCTGCAAAATTAGCCATAAATATAATTAACACAAAACTGATTTTCTGCATTTTAACTATATTTTATTATGTGTCTAATGGTAACTTTTCATTATAAAATGTTAGAAAAACAAGTAACTTTGCACTCCTTTTTTCATCAGTTTCTATAATTAATGGTGTGTGTTTATTAAATTATTGAAATGTTTGTTGCATGTCAAAGACAATCTACCATATGCTTTACATTAATTAGTATTTTGTTTATTTTAGGAATATTATTAATCCACCAGCTACTTTTTAATTAGAGTCAGCATAGCAAAGGAGGCTTTGTCTGAGTTTTCCAAAGACAAAATAAAGCTCCTCTTCTTTATCAGTAGCCCACTCTGGCACGCACATACCCACATCCTCAGCAGATGATTCAGGCAGAGCCATGACTGGGGTCCTGTTCTGTCAAACAGTTATATAGTTTGTCCTTAAAAAAACCAGAATTAAGTGGCAGTCAGAATGCTTCTATGTGCAACATCCAAGGTTTATAAAAAGTAATTTTCATTCAAAAAGGGAAAAATCCAACAAAATTCACATGATATATGATAAATGAGGCAAAGAAATAAAGATAAATTGCTTTGAACCTTGTTGGTAAATTAAGACTCCTTTTGACCATCCTTCTCTACACCCCTTATTGCTAATACGAAGCCCTTCTAAATAAGACTTGGTACTATGCCAACCTTATTTAGCAAACATGGCATTTCTGAATAATGACGATAGCAAAATGTTTTAAGAGATGTTGCTGGTGTTTGTGTATTAAGACAAAAAAAGAAAATAGCGCTAGAAAAGGAACTTTTCTACCTTGGAAAAGCATATGTGTGTATTTAAATTAGTTTCTTTGCAGACCCTCATTTGATTTATATTGGACATAGTTTATAACATATGATTTGTAACAATAGTAATTTTTATGGTCGACCATCTGTGTTCTTTTTCAGTTCACAAACATAACAAAAAATCTGACATTGTCTCCATGAAAAGTTTACTTTAAATTCAGCCTTTTGGGCAGACAGGAAAGGCTTCTTTGCAGTTCTAATATGTTCTGCATGGATACATTTCATTAGACTGATACACTGTTGCAACAAGAAGCCATAAATTTCCATGCAACCCATCTGATTAATTTGTTAGGAGAGTGATAAATTCAAAATATTTTACTATATTGAAGCTGATAAAAATACCCTAGAATGCAAAATGGTTGATTCTGTTTACAGATGGCTTATATCAATAGGTACCAATATAGTATTGTAGTTAATGTAATAATTCTGGACATATATATCCAGAATGATTACATGAATGAAGATATATATATGTGTGTGTGTGTGTGTATGTGTATATGGATTGATAGATAGATATGTGTGTATATATGTATGTGTGTGCATGTATATATAGATACAACTTTCAAAAAATTATTAATGTATAATTTTTGATTGTTAACATGTTAGGTAAAAATATTTTGTTTATATATCGTAAGGCAGTACAGAGTAAAAATAACAGAAATATGTCCAATAGTGGGTTTATAAAGTCCTCCACACAAGTGTTTATACAGAAGTACATTTTACTTAATACAGCAATGGTTGCACATTTACATGCTTTCTAGTAGTATATAGGTAGAATTTTGTTATTTTCAGTCCAACTAGCATTAAAAGCCTAGCACACTGCACCAATGCAGATGGAAATAAATGTCAGTATGAACAATAAACTTACTAAAAATTTTAAAAGTTTATTTACCTTTCTCATGTTTCAACATGCTGAAAATTTTGTTTGTTTGTGTGTTTCCTGTCCAGCTGAGCAGTTCCTACTTCCCTGAGCATCTGCAATTAATTTTCCTAAGTTATAGATGCTTATAGTGTTGGCTGGGTAACATAATTCATTGCCTCTTAGTGATTTTCTATAGAAAATATTTCACATAATTTATCTTTCAATCTTAAGGAGAAATCTGTATTTAATTCATCCTCAGTATAAATTTCTCTGCATTTTTAAACTATGTGTTTTCTGTTGAAAAGTCTAATCTGGCAAAATTTGTCTAGGCAGAAAGGTGTTTTCTGAGTTCAGAGAAACTACACCCAGTCTAAACACAGGTTAATTTTGAAATAACTGAAGGTGAAGAAACTTTTCTTTCTATGTGGATGCTTTTTGCTCCTACCAAGCATCTTAGCCCAAGGAATATCATACTGAGGTTTGGTCTATGATCTGCTAAGAAAGTATTTTTTTTCTAGTTTGAATGGTAGCTTAGAATTAAAATTTGAGTATTTTGAGAAAGCTACGCCATGAAAATTTGCTTGAAAATCTACATCTGAAATTAAAGAAAATTAAGATATTAGGGAAAAAAAAGTCTGAAAATATATTTTTAGTTAATGCCTCCTTTCCTTGAAATCTTAACACATTTCATGAAAAAAAAAAACAACAGCAACATATTTTTTTAAATTTTAAAATTTTATCTAAATAATTTTGTTTCTACTCTAAACTTTGCCAAGTTTGTTGCACTCTCTTCTTCCTAAAAAGTAATTCTCATCCTAATTAGTGTTTCTCTTCTCCCTTGAGATCAGTATTTTAATATTGTTTTCCTGCAAGGCTACTCTTATCCCGCAATCAATTCTTGTATTAAGTCTTTAGTATCTATTGCAGCTTTGCTGGCAAAATGTTCCCAGTCTTCTGATTTCAAACTAAAGAAGGGGGAAAAGACTACTGAGCTTTGTGGAACTGAACAGTGTCTGTGGAGTCCATAAAATTGCACTATCTCAATGCTAACACAACTTGGCTCTAAATCTTGTTGGTTGGTTGATATTTTAATAAGCATAGACTTCTTAAAATGAACAAGCTTCCTCTAAGTTCACACTGGTCTATTAAAGGCTAAATTTTACTCCATGACTTCTAAAAATACAAAAAATAAAAATTAAAGGCAAGTTTTTCTTTAGAAGACTAGAAGAAAGTACTAGACAGATCCTCTAAACCAAATTCTGACCATAATGTGAAATGAAATGTGAAAGAAATTATGTAATACTAAAATCATTGCTTTAAATTTAATATAGCATAAAAATCAGAATGACATGAAAATTGTTACTGGTAAAATCAACACATCATATCCTGGAAATGCCATTCATTGTGTTCAAGAAATACTAAAAATGTATCTAGTACATCACATTTTGCTGCTGATGAATATTTTTTTATATTGTACTAGTGTTTATAATGTAGTCATGGAGAAATTTCAAAACATATTTTCCAGAGTCACTGACTTAGATTGGTAAAATTGGGTTGCAGACAACAACAAAAATATTGCATCACTTAACAACAAAAATATTGCATCACTTGCCATATTATTTATTATTTCACAAAATTTTAGAAGTTGGAACAATTTGTTTTAGTTGTTTGAGGATAAGATGGCCTTGTGCTTATGTTAATGGTAACTAAACATTTCTATGTCCCTGTGAATTAGAAAATATTAACAGATATACTGTTAAAGGACATATGTATACATGTAGAAGTATTAACTTATTTCTGTAGATTTCTGTGTGTAGTCTGGATGCTTTTAAGACTAAAGGAACCTATTATGAGCACAGTAATAACAAGTCCTTGGTGTAAAATAAAACAGTGCAATTAGTACTGAAGGGTAATCAGTACACTCTCTCTGTTATCAAAAGCTAAAATGCTTAAAAATGCTCAATAAAAATTGCAGCAAAAGAAAAATGTTATGTAATTTTCTTTTCTTGTTAAAATTATAAAAGAAAGCTATCTTGTAATTGAATAAAATTTACAAGTGCTTTGCATTTAGTCTACTCCTAATGCTATTTTTTACTGGCATAAACTTATATAGCAGCAAATATTTGAAGAATTAAAATACCCAAAATAAAGAGCATCTTTTTGAGCAAATACTGTGTAAAATCAGAGTTTGGAGTTTTGGGGACAGATTACTGCCCTGAGGAAATTTTCATGCTTCAAAATTACATCAGGGGTACTAGTCCCAGTCTTACAGAGACTTGTGCAGTTGAATTATAAGCATCTCCCAAGACAGAGGTCAAGTGACAGAGACTGCATGGCCCTGTTGGGTAATGTATTCCAGCACTTAATCCCAATCATTGTGAGAGAGAAAAAAATAATGTGAAAAATGCTAGGGGTGTTTAAAAATAGATTATATAGGACTCTTTAGGCATCAGACAAAGTGTAGTTGATTTTACTTTGGAGCAGGATGGAGGAGGCACAACACTGTTTCATTTGGATCGTGTTGTTCTATGATTTTATGATTTTAGTAATAACTCATTCTGCAATTAATGCATTTTTCTGCTTTTATTTGCAGCAGGAAAAGAATCATGAAAGCTCAAGAAATAAAGGTAAGTGCCAATTATTTTCAAAATGTGGACATTCTTATTATCAAAAATGTAGCATTCACTTTTGGTAAAAACATCCAGATGGATTGTTTTCTAAGTATATTAGTACAGTAATTTCATGATTGCAAGCCGCAACATTTTGACTAAAATTTTGCTCTCACCCCGGAAATGCGGCTTACACTCAGGGGCGGCTAATATGTGAATAATTTTCTGACATTTCCAATCCCGGAAGTGCCAGACAGGGTGCCAAGCTGAGCACCTGCCAGTAAAACCCAGCTTTACGCGATTGTTACAAATTGGTTACTCTGTTTCGTGGTGGGTGGAGCTGGGCTCCGTGCTGACAGCGCAGTGGGGGGGAAGGCAGGGGACTCCCTTCTTCAGGCAGCGCAGCCCAAGGGGAGAGATGGGAGGCTGCCTCCTGCGGGCCCCATGGCCTGGGAGGAAGCAGGGGGCTTCCATCCTCACCTGCTGTCGCTGCCACAAGAGCAGGCAGGCTCGCGTCCCCACCTGCCGTGGGAGTGGGGGGGCTCCTTCCCCTCCTGCCGCTGCTGCCGTGGGTGCCGGCGGGCTCCGTGCCCCCCTGCCACTGCGGGGCAGCGCCGGGCCGAGGTGAGTGAGCCCAGCGGCAGCTGGCCCTGAGCAGCCCTGCCGCGCGGCACTGCCGAGCTGGGCCACCTGGCCCTGTTGGCAGCCCCGAGCGGGCCGAGCCCTCACGGCCTGAGCCAAGCCAGTAAACACCCCGATCCCACGATTCTGTTACTATTTGGCAACTTTGTTGCATGCGGGTCCTTGCTGCGAATGACAGAGCGGCTTATAATTGGGTGCGGCTTGTGTATGAACAAAGAACGAAATGTTGCGGACACCCAGAGATGCAGCTTATAGTCAGTGCAGCTTGTAATCGTGAAATTACTGTATTTGAAATGACGAAGATATATCCAGAAAAGGCATTGAAATTTAGAAAGTAAATGTATTAGCTATAATTCTGGAACTCTTAGATGAAACACACTGATTGCTGCACTCTGGATGGGATGGGCTGCACAGTTTCTCACTAAGTTCTTAACGTTGATTATGGCTGGTTATTATACTTCTATAAAACATGAGTACCATCAATTTAGCTTCTCCCTTTCCATTAGGTAAATCTGAAAGTGGATGTGATTCCACTTGGTGCACAAATTAATCGTGTCCTTAATAGGTTGCCTTGCAAAACTACTGTAGGTAGTTTTTGTGTACAATTTTTATTTTCACTGCACCTTACTCTGTGCCAATGGCTAAGCACTATGTGAAATAGAATATCCAGATTAAAGAAACAACCTTTTCTCAAGAATGTTAAGTCTTCCAAAACTCAAATGTGGATTTCACACCTTTTTTTTTTTCCTAACATAAAGTTTCTTAAGAGAGACAGAACATTCAAACCTCTTCATTAAAAATTGCTAAGCAAGCAATTAAAAACTAAATTGCCAATGCTGGCAAAAATTGTTCTCTTGATATTTTAGTTTTTTATAGAGATAGGATATGAGATACTTTAAAAGGGAAACAAAAGGAGAATAAGAGAAAGGGCTTCAGTTAGGAAGCAGTGTGCAATCATCATCTCTTGAGTTAGATGTTCTTAATTCAGTTATTTATGTATCACAGTACTCATTTATCTCAATTTTCTTGCTTTCTCTCACACAGAGGCTAAGCACAATCATCTAAAGGCAAACCAAAACTGATGGTTGATTGGACTTGTGTCAGGGCAATTACATTGTTTATGATGATATGATAATTTACATCATCTGAATGACCTATGGTCCTTCATTTGAAGAGGGTTTATGGGAAAAACAATTGAACCAAAAAATCGCCTTTATTTTCAACCAGTTTGTGATACATAATTTTGTTTTCTGAGGTAATACAACATAACGGTGAATCTTCTCTAGATGTAGTGAATGTATTCATGATGTATTGCTCAAAATGCTATCTTGTTTTATGACTTAATACAAATTATAAAAAAAGACTGTGAATACTCTGATTAGATTACAGGATTGCATTATTTGTGAATACTGAAGTGGACCATTATTTGTGGATTTTTATGATTTATGTCAGTTATATATGGTGTTTCTCAGTCTTTCTCATGCACCCCATCCCATGTTGTTGCCAGGCGGTCATTATGGTACATATGCGAGCAAAATTAAAAGTAGGGACAAACTAATGAGCTGACTGGGAGTGCCCATCTTATTCATTATCTATTAGTTATTAACCATAGAAACAAATTTCAAAGGATTATAAAATATTGCCCATGACTACAACCAAAGGAACCCATTAAACTCTACTAGAATGGAGATACCAATTTTCTCCAAACAGGCAGTGATATTGGTGCTAGCTACACAAAATGTGTTGTGATTGTATCTGTAATATTACTTGAGGAAATTTTTAACCTAGTAAACTTCCTGCAAAATATGTTTCACTCTGCCTAAACTGACAATTCAACTTGGAAGATTTCAGTGGTCTGGAAGACTATCATGCACAGAGTAGTTTTTGAAATATATATGAATCTACAGATGTACTTTACTGCATAGTGCTATTTTGAGGTGGGTTTATGATTGGGGTTTTTTATGGTGTTCTCTTTTCATATTCTTTAAATGTATTTGTTTTCAGGTGTTCTTTATCCATCTAATTGCAAAGTTTCAGAAAGATATTTTTATTTCACTTACAGCATATAAAATCTTGAAACTCTTTCTACTTAAAATACTGGTGGTTCAGATGAAACAACTAAATGTTTAATCATAAACATTTTTGTCTTGTCAGTGAGCAAGTGCAGTTCACATGCAATATCAAAATGTTTGTACTCTGCATGTTTTCATCTGAGGTAAATATTCCTTAAGTTCTTGGGATGGGTTTCAAACAATATTTCTTACGCTCTGCATGTTACAGCTGCTACATATGGTAAAAGGACCACATCTTTTCTATGGTTTCTTAACAGTTTGACTCTTTCAGAAGCAATCTTGTCCTTTTAATTCAGAGGACTATTACAGCTCATCCTTACCAACTGAAGTTCTGGCATCTCTGTTGTGTCTTATAACTTCTGTTGAAGTCAGTAGTTCAGTATCTAATTTTTATTAATAATTTCGGTAGATTGTATTTTTTAAGAGGGGAGGATACTGCAGCAAAATTCAGGTAAAATGCTCTTTGACTTCAGCAGGATCAATATGTCAGTATAAAGGAGAAATCTATATATTTTATTACATTATAAATACCTAGTAATTTGCATTTTACCTACTTTATTAAAAAATGCTATAAAATACATCTGATTCCTGTTTTTCTTTTAGTAAGGATGTTTTTTTGTTGTTTTGCACTGTTCTTTTTTAACTTCTGAAACATTTCTGACCTGCTTGTTTTTCCCACCTGTTATTTCTATTTTCAGCCTCTAAGTCAATCATACCAAAATAGAAACCAATACTCAAACACACCCCATTCTGACACTAATCCCATCTCTTTCTGATCTATGATTTTTTCTCTTGTTTTACTTACCAGGTAACAAATCTTTTTTGTACACTCTTTGAGAAAAGTAACACTGCTTTTATGTAAAACATTATGTTAACATTTTACAATTTTATGTTGGCAAACTTCCTTATGCTTTGAGATTTTTTTTTGTATGTGAAAATAATTATCACCAGGGCAAAATACAAATGAAATTAGTTTTACAGCACTTCTATAATAAGAAAGAAATAACAAGGCAATTATCAACTAAACCTTGCTAATATTAATTGCTGCCTTGAAGTCCCATTTGACCAGCCTTACTTTTCTTTTCTAGTGTTAACTCTTTCAGAAAAAATAATATTTTATTCCAAAGCTATAGTGGAAGATAAAATAGATATTTTTTGTGATGATTTGTGAACATCAGAAATTGTGTTGCATTTAAACAACGTGAGGAATTTTCTTCCCATCCTGTGCTTGACTTAGGAGACACTAATGTGCTTTTAATAAATAACATTACAAACTTTAAAGTAGAAATAGTTTCTGACAATATTATTTTGAAAATCTTTTGCTTCTGAAGTACCAGAAGGTTGACTCATATCAACTATTTGCCAAACCTGAAAGGCATCTCAATTCCTTTTCATAGAAAAAACAATGGCACACAGGTAATGGCAAGCCACAAGAATATTTCAGATAACTGGTAGCATTTCAGATCAGTCCCTAAGCTTAGTAATAGTCTCAATTACAGTATAATAATTTTCTTTTTTGAGAATTGAAAAACTGATTTCAATATAGAGAAACAATGTGTAGCATCTTTCTAAAAAAACACCCACAAAAGCAGTGAAAAAAATTCAGAATTTAGACTGAGAGTAAGATGGTTGTTGTGTTGATATTGAACGATGATACAATAGTGTAAGTTTTCCTGATAGTTTGAACAACTTAAAGAACACCTTTTGAGAGAGAAAAAATGTTCCCAACTGAGATTTCAAAAATATGCATTTATCATAACATTTTCAAAAATGTGCATGCAAATAATTTAAATTATATAAACTTGAAGAATTTTTTACTTTAGTTAAGAGCACTTTGGTACCAATGGTATAGGATGCTTTTAAAATGATTGCTAGCTACTATTGATCTGAGCTTTGAACATCACTAACACTCAAAATTAAACCATTTAGAGAATTTTGACTGATAAAATTTTAATTACAACTGGAGTTTCTAATTGTACTTAATGCTTCTCATTTTATGCTTACCTTAATAATCTGGATGTAAAACCATTGTTGACTCACAGATCAGTTTCAAAAATATAATTTTCTATGATTATGAACATATTACCAGACTCTTCTGATATCATTAACAAACATCTGTTCCTTTTATAATCTTTAGCTACCAAAATTAGAGAGGAAATCGTATAGGCATCACCTGCATATCTTACTTGCTTTTTGCTCTTTAAATAGTTTTCATACTTTACAACATTCCTAGTCTTTTCTGAAATCCCAGATTAGTGTAATCTTTCTCATGCACTGATGAATGTAAGACAAGAAGAAGTGAAAAAGCTTAAGAAATTTCAAAATTGAAGAATTTAAGGGACAAAATCAGTAAGGCCTTATTTGAATAATAACTTATAAAAGTGAAATTGTGTCTGGAGATGCACTCAAATGCCAGAAAGTGAACAAACTGTTAGATCTATTCTGCAATATGCCTGGCTGTTACTACCTTTGATATGGACCAAGCTATGCATATTCTGATGCAGAATACATGATAGCAGCATTCTTGTCATGTTAAAACCATTAACTGTGGCAAAAAAAGGAATTTTTTACAACCTGTTATATATCCAGTGATGCACTTTGTCTACTCAAGCAAATGATTCTTAATTCATTTTTCAACAGACCTGTATTAATTGTGTATGGTTAAAATCTGAACTGTAATCCTCCTAGACTGTGCAGACTAATGTTTTATCTTGGTATACTGCAGTAGCTTCTTTACTAGATCAGTACATTTCATTAAAAAGTGTAGTATTTTAGAGAATGTGTGTAGCAGCAAAAGACTGGTAAATGCTTGTCCAATCTGACCTACACTGTTTGTTCTGAAGTATTTTGCTTTGTCATTATGTTCCAATTTACCTGAGTGAATAAACTTTTAAGAGTTGGCATGAACATTTTATGAATTAAGTATGCCAAATACTATTGCCTTTATCCTGTTCCGTTCTTTTCCAGGGCCTGGTCAACTGAAACTCAAATTTCTTCAGTTACCTAATAATTGCCAAAAGAAATTCTGTTTTAAAAATAAATTTTGAAAAGAAGTTCTGTTTTACATGTGAATAATTCTCCTTTCCCTTTCTTACAAAAGACCTGCAGAAGTAGTGTTATTAACTGTTTTGCAGTGTTCTTTATTTATTATTATATTGGAATGTCTTTAGAATGATTAAAATTGATAGAAATTATAATGCTGAGGTCTGAATCAATTCATAGTTAGATTATAACATGCATTTAAAAGAAACAAATTTTTTTCATGTGTGAAAATAATTTTACTGTAACAGTTAATTTAGAACTTATTTTTCAGCAGGCTTGAAGCTCATTTTGAGAAAGTAAAGTGTGTAAATCAGTGTCAGATATCAGTTCTAGGTAATATCTTTGACAAAGGTGTGATTACCCGACATAGAAAGTATACACGAAGCACAAGGTCTCTCCTGTATGTACAGATTTATGAAAATGTTTTATTATTTCTTATTTCTTTTATACAAAGCATTATTTGACAATGCTGAAATCCAGTTTTGATATCTGTCAATACAGCACAGTATTTATATAGTAACCTAGACAGACTTGCTACCAGTGTAATGCCATGGGCATAAACTCTGTGAACTGGCCTCACTGGCTGTTGTCTTGAGTTAAACACACTTTATCTCAGTCAATAAATTAATTAAAAATCTAAAGTAATAACAAGTGAAAACAGCATAGTGCATACATTTTACAGAATGGTAGCATTTACCTTAAACTAAATTCCAGACCTACATTCCATACCAATGAAAAATGGTCTGCAATTTGCTGGGCGCTGGGGTTGGGCTTTACTCTTCCCTCCTCTGTGGAGAATTTTTCCCATTATTATGCTAAGGATGTCTTTGGGGCAGCAACCTCAGCTTTTGATTGGTCAAGACAAAGGGATGTGTGGGGGCTGTCTCCCTCCCTCAATCACTGGCGGGGTTTGGGGGTCTGAGTGGCTGTTTTTTTGTTTTTTGTCTTCTTCCTTGGATCTCTCGCCGGTCGGAATGCGGAGGAGCCAGGCTCTCTGCAGTCAGATTTGTCCTGCACCCTGCTCTGCTACAGCCTCCTGCCTCTGAGACCACCGCTGAGCACCGGGACCCAAACTGCAAGAGGGGAGCCTCCCTTCACCCTTCTCCCACCTGGGACACAGCCCTGTTGCCTCCGCCTCCCTGCTCCTGCTGCCAAGACCATGCGGAGGAGAAGAGTGTCTGCGACTGGAAAAGGGACTGGAACTGAGTTATTTGTTCTGTTTTTGTCACTGATTTTTCATAGCTGATGTTGTTATTTCTAACTTTATACTGCTTGGCTACAAAGTTTCCAAGTCCATTTTTGCTATGAGCAAATATATATAAAAAAAGATAATAATTAAAATCCAAAATACTCAAAATGAGACGGAAAAAATTTGTAAGCTATGCAAAAAATTCACAGCAGTCAGTGTATGTTTAAAAAATCAATTGGAATTATCAAATGCACCTTTAATTTTTTTTAAATGGACATCCATTATTTATGCCGTTTTTAAAACTGTGGTGTGAGATGCACATATATTCAGATAACGACTACAAAGATTACTGATATTTATTAGATATAATATTTATTATATTATAATTTATATATATGATGCTATATACATTATTACATAATATATATGTAATGATAGTGGATTAAAGAGAGCAAAAATATTCTAGAGCTGTGCTCTATTGCATTTATAAAAGGATTAAAGTCTTTGTGTCTGACTTGTTAGCAGCTTTAGGAATTATACATACAAGGAATTTCTTTCATCTTTGGATTTTCTTCACAGTAGGAAAACGTATATATGAGTTGGATTTTCTTCTCATATGTAATATTTATGACATTCAGAAACTTAGAAGGGAAAAAGATGCTCTGTATCAAAATTCCAGGCAAGAACTCTTCTCCAAAATGATTTATCTATTCTAATAAGAGATACAATGGTTATTTCTGCATGCAGTAGCTTAGTAGAGCTAACATAAGAGATGGGTGTCCCTATTTTTTTTTAAATTCATCCATGTCCTCCTAAAATTTAGGTTGCATTCTGTTAAATTATTAAATCTGTTTCAAAGCAGACATTGTGAACTTGACAAGAGAGAATAAGTTAAGTAGTATTCATGATGTTTCTTTCTGTAGTGCACAAACACTTAACGTGAACTGATACAGTGGAGAAGAGATTCAGCACTGACACAGGAGTGGAGTGCTGAATACTGACAGGAATACATATTAATTCCTTTTAAGACTTTACTTGCTTTAAAGAAGTCACTCTGAGGATGAATGTAGCAATTTTGGTTATTTAAATTTAAATGCATTGGTAGTCTGAATTTTAATGTTGTGTGACCCACTAACGGCTTTGCATAGCAATATAGTTAGATTTTCTTTTTTCCCATGTAAAAATTTTTTAAAGCTTCCCTGTAAGAGTAGCTACTGTTTAACTTGAAAGTTACAGCACACATGTTTTGGGTAATTTCTTGTGCTGTTTCAGGAGTAGACTGAGAAGAGTTAGTGAATATGACTTGACTTTAAGTTAGTCTATTCTTTTATTATTAATAATGTTGAGGTATTAAAGTTAAAAATTAATGCTAAAAGCTTTGTAGTTTTATATATTAAGATTCTTCTTTGTGCTTAAGATAATGTGTATTTTCAGTAATGACTTTGGTTTACCTCTTTCATCTTAAAAGAGTTACACAAACCACAGATGGATGTATGAGGTAATTTTAATTAGCTCTTGAGCACTGAAGGTTTACACTACAATCACAGAAAAAGTTTACTTGGATCCTTTAATGTAAGTGTAGTGTCTGTAGGCAGTGCATGCCATGTTTCTCACATATAGTGAAGATTCCTTTGTCACATATTGTGAATATTCCTTTGATTACATTAACAATAGAAATCTAAATATAAAATGAGTAATTTCCTCTGAAGCTTAGCTGGTTTAAAATATTATCTACCTCTTCTGTGTACCCTACTCCTTTGCAAAACCTTTATTCTCAGAATGAAGAGCAAAATATGATTTGTATCAGCACCACAGATATCTTAGCTAAGTTTGGCATATAATAGCAAGGTATCAGGCTATTCCACACTACTTGTGATGTAGCAGGAAACTATTATGACCAAAAACAAAAAAAAAAAAAAAAAGAGAAAGATAGAAAGTGCAGATCACATTCTGTGTAACAGACTGTTGAAGTAAAATAATCTTCCTACCGGAACAACTTGAGGGGTTTTTTTAGAATAGATTTTCAAAAAGCAAAGTGCATTCCAGAAACTGCCTTAATGCTATTAAACAAAAATAAAAAGTATAAAATTTAATAGTTAAAAATGTATATTAGAATTTTAGGAGAGCAACTTCTGTTATTGGGTTTTATTTGCCTGTAGCATAAACCTTGCTTTATCAGTAAATTTCAGTATTATCTCAATATGTTTATATAAAATAGTCTGCTGTGATACCTCGTTACTGAACAGAAAGGAGACTTTAATATTTATATCACTGAAAAAGCTATACAAAGAGATAATTTTAGAAATCCACAGAGGTCTTTACAAGCTCTAAAATAATTTTTTAGATATGAACTTAAAATCCAGTATAGGCAATAGTTCAATCAGACTATTCATTAAGAATTATTTAAAGTTGAGAAAGGGTTGTCATGAAAGAAAAAGTGAAATTGAGAAGGAATACACAATATTAAGAAGCAAAAGATCTGTTTATGTACTGGCATTTCAGAGATAAATTATATTTAATTTTTATTTTTTAAAAAGAAATACTATAAATAGGTATCTTTTTCGTTCAGGTATGGGGTCACTGGTTTTTATTGCATATTTATAACACTTGCTATCAAAATAGTTGGCATATATGTTTTCTGCGCTGTTTAACAGGCCCTAAACTTTTAAGAACATTTATGCAGAAAAAAACTGACACATTTGTGTTAAATAGAAGAAATTTCCATACTCATGCCTTCTTAAACAGAATTACTTTTTACATTCATATAGTGTTCTTCAAAATACTATTGATTATACATTAAAAACATATTTCCTCTTATAAATTAACTCTTGCAAGCAACTTAAAGGACAATCAGAAATCACATAAACTTGAAAACTGAGTCTGTTGAATATAATTTCCACCTCAACTCTCACTCCCAATTAGTGCAGCACTGTATATCATTCAGGTGCTTGTTGAGACAATTACAGTATAGTTTTTTGCATTTGTCTTTGAATAGCGGGGTTGATGTGTTTCATTATCATTAAGGTCGTGTTCTAGTTTACTCCAAGCACACTCTTTTTGTCACTTGCCTTAGACACCAGAACATGATTGATGGTGTCAGACCCTGTTAAAATTTACATCATAACTGAAAGTAGATGTTACAGTGAAGTGCAAATTACAGACTGCTCAAATGCCTGCCACTAACAATTATAGTAGGGCAGTATAAAATTTCTCATTTGATTCCAAAGGTCAGATTAATAAAGCTGTGTGGCACATTATCATAAAGGGTGGACCCAGCTGTCTGTTTAGATTATGTTTAAGAGTCTAGTGTTCCTAAGGAAACTTTGTAAGGAATGAATGCATCCATTTTAACCAGCAGTTTAAATATGGGTAATTATTATACCTTATTCTGAAGGGATCCAAACCAGAGGTTGCAGTCAAGTCACTCAAGTGTCTTTCTTCTTCTTAATTCATATATATATATATGTATATATATATATATATGAGATATGAGGTTTTTTAAAAATAAATTTATTTTTTAATCCTTAAAGTAGCTCTCCAAGTCCTAAAAAGCTAATTCCTTACATGAATGAGCTGTAAACTAAAATGCATCAAATTTTAAAAATAGACCTACAGTAATTTCACAATTATAAGCTGCAATTCCAGGTGTTGGAAACTTTTCATTTTTTGTCCATATATAAGCCAAACCTGATTATAAGCCACCCATCCGGGTGACGGCAACTGTCTTGGATTACAATGCAGAGTGTGATAAAAGGTATCTATTCCATCACCATCTGTTGAGGGTGGGGACACTGATCCTTATCTTTGTGGGAGATATTCTGCTAATGGGCCATCCATAGAAACAAGGCGGGGCATTGTTCTTTATCTTTTCACCACCCACCCTTCCTGCAGCAAGTCATTTTATGCTAATGGCCCATTGAGTCCCACTGTGTGACTGATAAAATTATTTCATCCCATTGGAAGTTGCTCCAGCCAGGGGGAAGAGCCCAACATTTCTTACCAAGATAAAAACAGAGGTTTTGGGACACTAAGGTAGCCCCTTTCTCCACTGGACTCCAGAAAAAGAAACAGATTTCTCCACATCACCACTGGACCTCCAGAGGGAAACTGCACCTTGTACAGGAGCACTGCTCCATCTGAATCACATCTGTCACTGCAAGAGGACTGCAACCACCATTTAATGGGACTGCTACCAACACCCTGCCTGATGGGGTGTCAGGTTGT
>PYHW01009837.1:2116504-2131855 GCA_013186435.1 Turdus rufiventris | reverse complement strand
TGAGGAATATGAAGATGGGATGAAGGAGATTTCAGGACAACACATGACTTTTAGTACAACTTTCAGCAAAATTAACCTATTTGCAATTTCAGGCTTCAAAATTTTGATGTCAATGTTTAGAACAGGAGTTCTTCATGTCCTTCCACTGCCATATTAACATATATAAAATGAACACTGACATAGTAGTTATCTGTGATTCAAGTTACAGACAAATCAATTTTAAGAGAATTGCATATTTAAGAGGATTGTATTTTTGTGGCTCTGACCTTCTCACACTTGAAGTGAGCAAGTATATAAATATCTGCAAAATGTAATAATATTTTTTTAATATGGAATTTGGGACTATTTAAAAGAAGTTGTAAGTTATTAACATTGAGAAAAATGACAAGAAAATCTATGCACTGGTGAAAACAGCTAACAATCAAATAGGCAAACAACTCCAGTGACAACAGTAACATGAACTCATCTTGCATTTATAAGATGCTGACTGCCTTTGATGACTGCAGTGAAATTGTTTAATAGCATCAGGAATGTGTTTACTTACAAGATGTTTTATAGCCCAAGGAGTTTAACTGCTGGATGTATTTTAGGTAACATTAAAATTATTTTGAATTGCTCCCACTCTGTAAATCTCCTAATGGTTTTTGTACTTCATGTAAGTTGTTTTCTTACCTTAACTATCAGGTATATACAAGGGTAAATTAAATACTTCCTAGTCCATGCATAGTTAACTATCTATTAGTTACCATTTTATTCCTTATATTTTTCTTTTTCTTATTTTATAGTCTGGGTCACAGTAATGTCATGACTATAAGGTGCACTGGATTATAAGGCGCACTCACGGGTGTGGGCAAATGTCCGAATTTTTGCCGATATATAAGGCGCACCAGACTATAAGGCACTTTTTTTTTTGCAGTGAGGATCTGCCGCTGGCTACCCCCGCGCAGTTGCTGGCTGAGGCCCCGCCTCCACCTGGCAGCTGCGGTGCCTCGGGCCCCCGGGCCCCCCTGCACCCAGCAACTGCGACCATGCCAGCTCTCCTTGCGGCTCGCAGCTCACACTCCTGGGTTGGCAAATTTCCGAACTTTGTCCATATATAAGGCGTACTGGACTATAAGGCACATGTCCAGATTCCGGCCAAAATTTTAGTCAAAAGGGTGCACCTTATAGTCGTGAAATTACTGTATTTAGAAAAGGAAGCTTGTAGAGCTATCTGAGTCATCTTGTCATTTTTTTCTCATGTCAGTCCCCTCATAATAATTTTAAGCATATTGATCAGGTTGAGTCAACTTGGAAACAGAAACTGTGCTTTTCTGCAATACATTCTACCATGTTTATCCTAGTTAACAACTGTGCAAAATTAACTACTTAATTAGTATCTCACAGAGAGAAAATAAGATGTTTTCAGATGTGCTGTACATAAGAAATGTCAGAATAACCTTTAGATACATGCTGGCATGTCAGTCAGTTTGTCTATTTGGTCTATTTACCATAAACTGTGACTATTATCTGGTAGCATGCTATAGAAGACGGGGATTTACACTAAAATATGAGAAAGTTTTGGGCCAAGGAAAAGAAGAATGCAAAGGCAGTGCTGAGAGCCAGAAGACTGTAAGAAAACAAGTTTCATTAGGCTGTCAGCTCAAAGAGCAATCTATACTCCTTATTTTTAACTCTTACTAGATATAGCCAAATGATTGCAATTTCCTCAATAAAAAAATTATATAAGCTCATGAAAGACATAGAAGAAAGCAAAGTGAATCATAAACATTTTTCTGCAGAGAGAGGACAGAGTGTCTTCCACAGAGAACATCTCAGATGTAGCATGGAGTACTCAGGATTTAAACAGAAAAATGTCTGAGAGATGGAATCTTAACCCTTTTGCAACAAGATATGTAGACCTTAACACTTATTTTTGTTCATCTATCTGAGGACTGAATCCTGTGGGCTTTGAACACCTGATTCAGATTAGTCATTAGCCAACAGGGGGTAGTATGCCTGTCTTTCCTCTTTGGCTTCCACCTCTTCCTTGGAGCCATGGGTGAACCTGCATGAATGTTGATCACAAGATGGTGTGAATTGCTTTGTTTACCTGCAGTGACCAGGAGAATATCTAGTGTTTCGAGAAATAAATTCATATTAACGTGGTTTAATTCTGCCTTCTGACTGATTTATATTAAATGGAGCTTGGCTGTATAAATTTTTTTAGAAAGTCATCCCATGTAGGTTTGAATACAGTTCCTTTGTAATAACACTATATTGTTTATGAAGCATCACTATTATTCTGTGGAATTAGTGTGTTGTTTATAAGCACTGCTGTGTAAAAACAGTTCCATTCATATGGCATTCTATGGGGAAAAAAACTATTACAATTCCTTCTTAGCTTTACTAGAATTATCCTTGGGTGGATGAGGACATTTTGCATTTTTTAAAAACTTCATCTCAGAAGAAATAGCAGGAGGCATTCTGAAGATATAATTATTTAAAGCTGGAGTAGTAGAAATGGAAAAAAAATGAAAAGAAAGAAGTTTTCGCTTCTGTACTCTAGGAGTAACGAGACAAAATTCTGTTCTAAAGTGTTGCAAATTATAGTAGAGAAGAGAGATGTGCATGAATTTTAGAGCAGAACGAGTAGTATTCATCATTTTCCTTCTCTGAAATTACACCAGAAAGACTACTCATTTCATTGCATGAGGATTGACGAGATGAGGTTTCTGAACAGGTTATGAGACTTCTGTACTCTGTTATGAGCTGTCAAATTTTTATACAGTTAAATCTTAACTCTAGGTGGGTTAAGAAGCTTTAGACTATTGAGTACCATTACTGTGAATAGTATTGATGAAAAGCAAGCTGTGAAGGGAACTTTTTTACTTTACAGCACAGTACTGCACTATACCAGAGACATATGGTGAAGACTTTCCCATTATGGGGAAAATCAAAAATATACTCAAGCTTAGACAAATTTTTGACTGAAATTGATGGTCCTCTTCTGTTTCAGAAGTGAATCAGAATTTTATAGTGACAGTGAATTGAGACTTCTCGGAATTGCAATTTTTTCAGAGTCTAGGGGCTTTTTACCCTCAGTAAATTTTATTGCCTTCAAGTATTTTAAATGTGAGATCTTTTAGTATCCTGTGATCTCAGCAAAAATCAGGCTACCATCTATTGCATTCTCAACCACTTTACCTGATTGATTTTTTCAAGTGAATATCTTCCCATAGAGAATTTTTTCCAACAAATTTGTATTTTCTAATAAAAATCTATGTTACACTACGTGATTCTTGCTAGAAGGGCGTTTCCAGTCAGTTAATTCCATATGATCATTATTCTCCCTGGATCCCTAGTATCAAAATGCTTACTACTGCATTTTAAACTCATCTGTGACCCTGAAGTGTACTGAATAGTGAAGAAAGCAACTGAGATGAGTTTTACTGCATTTTATGATTTTATCACATGCAGAAAAACTTGCAATGTGACTTTAAAATCTGAAGGTAAACTTCTCTCCAGGAGAAAACTTTATTATTCCTTATCTGTTCACCAGGATTTTTTATTCCTTAATAATTTAGTTAATTTCCTTTGATTTTATAAAATACTTGACAAAAGCTTAAAACAATATAATGAATTTTGTAATGCTCTTTATCAGAATGCCTGTGAAATGGAAGAGTTGATTTTGGACAATTTGTTTATTCCTTCATGTGCTGAGTGCAATATATATCTTCATTACAAGTTCAATTTTGATTTTGTGGAATCATTTGTCATATGTTACATAGACCTGATGCATAAGATTCCTAACAAACAAGGCATGAGGGCAACTATAGTACAGCAAAATATTTTTTGCGTGACAGGTTGACTTTTCCTAATGAAATATTTAGCTTTACTATTAAAGATGTGATTGAGCCTTTTAAAATAACAAATTTTATTCTTCCTCACCTTTTTAGTTAGTTCTCTTTTTATATCAGTTTCTTATACTCTTTTTTAAATGAGAAATTGCTAATTTTATTAAAAATTACTCTAAAGTTGACCTCTTATGCATAAAATTGCTCACAGGATTATTATGTCACGTATGGGGGAACATGGTAAAAATATTAGCAATACCTTGCAGACAACTTAGAGCTATTTTACTTTGTTTTTAATCTTTATGTACCTTTGGCATGTTGTTCACTTGAAGACAGCATAAAAAACTCTATTATTGTGGGATTGGATTTGCCTGATGAATAGAGTAACTAATAAAATTTGGTGAAATACTGTGTTTCCTCCCTTCTGGTTTAAAGAAGAATCTATGACTATTTGTCAAGTACTGTCAAAAAAGGTTGACTTAATAATGAGGAAAAGACTCTAATGTGCACAAGACACATACATATTACTATTATTACTATATTACTATTATTATTTAATGATTTGCTCTTTGTCCATGTTAATTGTTGACATTAATGTGGTCTGGATGTTGTTCTGCAGTTTTCCTTTTGATCCCTCAGAAATATTATGCTTAAAAAGGAAACTGAATCTGCTTGCAACTTAAACATATAAATATAACATTTTAAATTCGAGTTTTGTACAGAGAAATAGTAATTTTTATTATGCTTGAATGTTTCCTCTTCTCTGTGAACAGATTATTAGACTCATCTCCAGTTCATCAGTTCATTCTGAAGCTAGTCTTCTTTCAAACAAATCCATAAGCATCCTACTTTTTTACACACCACTTTTTTAGTGTTAGGAGTTGTGATAACCAGTTTCTCATCTCCATAGAATTCTTACATATATGATGTTTCCAAACTATTCATTTGTCACATAGCAGGAATACAAAATGTACTTCAAAATTCATCCTGTCATGCATTGTTTGTAAGAGTGTAAGCCAGATTTGTGGGCCTAGGTGGACTCAAATAAAAGCATGACTTTCTGTCACAGCTTCCAGAACCACAAGATAATGGATTTCATTATTGTTCTACCAGAGAGGTAAAAAGAAATAAATACAGAATAATAAAACTGCCTGCCAAAGCTTTTCACATTAAGCAAGCTTTGATTGACTAAGAATAAAGGTGTAGGTGTTCGTAAATTGTGAATTTCAGAAAGAGACAATTTTCTTTTCGCTGTCACAGTAGACAGGAAAGAAAGTTTTTAGAGGGAAGTAAAAGGAAATGTTAGTCTAGAACACCTCATTTCCCCCAAAAGATCCACCACCTATTTTTTCAATTGTAAGAAAGGGTGAGAGTCACAGCAATAAAGCAGATTTTGTCTTGAGGAATGAGAGAGAAATAATTTATTTTTACCCTGCTACATTTCCATTTTATTTTCCAGAAAGTATTAGGAAGAGCAATCAGAGAGTTCCAAAATAGCATCTTACTTTTTCCATTACAGAGAAGAATGTAAGTGTCCTTTGCTCTTTATGCTTCCCTGTTTAAGGACAAGTTATGGGTATTATATTATAACATTCTAGTAAAATAGCTATCAATAACAGTTCTTTTCACCTCATGTGAAAATTTCCTTTACTTTCTCTTCTTCAGAATTACATGCATTGCTATATATTTTGTACTGAGAACACAGTCTATGTCAATATTTCATAAATTCAGTTACGTAATAGCTTGGAATTCACAGTTTGTAAAACAGTTAGATATGTATGTTAACATAGGGATACAGAGTTATATGTCTGATGATAGATGTTATCAGACCAATTCATAAAAAAGCCTTTTTTCAGTATAGCCTCAGATTTTGTTGATGTTTATCCTTGAAAGCCTGTGTCAGCACCAGCATTAAAGTAAATCCAGTTTTTAATGCTTTTTTAATTCCTTTTATGAGACATTATATAAGATGAATTGTGCATTATTTTATGCATACTTGCAGGGCTGTCTCTTAGAGTTTAGATTTAATTTTATTTCATTTCATAGTTTTATTTAACACTTGAATTGTCATGGCCTTTGGCTGTTCTGCTGTTTTCTACTTCAGCTTAGGGTCTATAGACCTATTTTCTTCCCATTTCTTCACAGGCTTGTAACAGTTAGCTTTTCTGCTTTG
This sequence comes from Turdus rufiventris, assembly GCA_013186435.1. NCBI lineage: Eukaryota > Metazoa > Chordata > Aves > Passeriformes > Turdidae > Turdus > Turdus rufiventris. Next base: position 2,125,846 of record PYHW01009837.1, on the reverse strand, counting down.
TTTTTACATCTGTTCTTCAGGGAAACTACTTTTTCAACAAGATTGTTTCAGGATAGTTCAACAATAGTAACAGAAAAATAAGCAGTGAGTTTGTTTAGATGACTACTTTCTAATGTTGCTCTTATTCTAGAGGGAATGTAGAAATTATAGTCATTTTGCACATTCCAGTCCTAGTCACTAGTGTTTCTTTTAAGAACTACCATGCCTGAGGGAATTCATCTTGTTTACAAAATTCCACAATCTCAAGAAACAATTCCTTCTGCTATCTCCAAATCTCCTAGGATTATGGTTTTAAAATTATTTTTTATTTTATTGTTTTTTATTTAGAGTAGAAATTCAGGGTATTCAAGCCCAGAATTTTCAACTTACTGAAGAAATGCCGAATTAGATTATTGTGGAATATACTAGGGAAGCTATGTAAAAAAGGCTGTTGTGGACAAGCAACAAAGAACACACATATCCTTGCTTTACTTTACACTGGAAAATTAATTAATTAATATTTAGGTACTGAAGAGGAAAAAACCCTATTGCTCAATACAAGGCTTTATTTTGTTTTGAAAACCAGACCTTATTGCTTTCTCATTTTCTTAGAAAAATCAGAAGTTTAAGTATTTTCTGCATGATCACAGAGTGCTTAAATCAAGTCCCCACAGAACCTTTGAATAACACAAACCAAAGTGGAGAGTTCAACTGAAGTCTAGAACAGATAAATGTTTGAAATAACAGCAGGTTAAAATATGAATGATTGATGTATTGGCTTTCAGTTATTTTCCCTTTCTTATGTTTATGTTATTGACAAGGAAATGCTATGTCATGTGCATCACTAGAAAACATTTCCAATAACTTGGTATTGCAAACAAGCCATGGTGGACATGCAGATTATTACCACATTTGAGATCATAACACAGACATGTCTTTTCCCAAAAACTTTGGCTGAATCAAATAAACAAATGAAACTAGAACATTTACTATTCTTTGGCTGTGTTTTGTGCATTTCCTTAGATGTGAACTTAGCAACCAAAATCATGTGCTTAAGATTTTTCTTAATTTTTTTCCTGTCTTTATGTCTTCCATCAAATCTAAGTTCATGACTGGAGAACTGGCTTCCCATGGCTTGGACAAGTATATTCTTCACTGGGTAATAAACTGTCTGAATGGCCAGGCCTGGAGAATGATGGCAAATGAGTTGCATCCAGTTGGTGTGTTGGTCACTAGTGGGACTCTCTGGAACTCAGTATTTGGCCCAGACCTATTTTGTATCTTTATTGATAATCTGGAGGAGAGCATTGAGTACCCCCTCAGTCAGTTTGCACATGAGACCAAGGTGGATGGGAGAGTTGATTTGCTGGAGGGCAGGAAGGCTCTACAGAAGCCAATTGTATGGGCTGAGACTCAAAAATGCCAAGTGCTGGATCCTGTGCTTCTGTCACAACAGTCACAACATGTAGTGCTACAGTCTTGTGGCAGAATGGCTGTGAAAACACCAATCAGAAGAGGACCTGGGGATGCTAGTTGACTGCCAGCTAAACATGAGCCAGCTAAACACATGCCCAGGTGGCCAAGAAGGCCAATGGCATCTTGGCTTCTATCAAGTATAGTGTGGCCAGCAGAATCAGGGCAGTGCTCATTCCCCTGGACTCAGAAATGGTGAGGTCACACCTCAAATCCCATGTTTCGTTTTGAGCCCCTCACTGCAAGAAAGAATTTGAGGTTATATAGAATGTCTAGAAAAGGGCAATGGAGCACAAATCTGATGAGAACTGGCTGAGGGAGTTGGGCTTTTTTAGCCCGGAAAAAAGGAGAATCAGAGAGGACCATATCGCTCTCTACAACTGCCTGAAAGAACATTGTAAATGGGGATTGGTTTCTTCCAAGTAAAAAGCAATAGAAAAAGAGGGAAAGATTTCAAGTTACATTGATGTATGTCTGTGTGTTAGATTGGATATTAGGAAAAATTGCTTCACTGAAACAATGGTCATTGGAACAAGCTGTCCAGTGAAGTCACTATACCTGAAAATGTTCAAAAAAACATGTAGAGGTGGCACTTGAAGACATGCTTTATTGGTGAAGATGGCACTGTGGGGTTAACAGTTCAACTCAAGGCTCCTAAAGGTCTTTCTTGACCTTAATGTTAAATCAAATGGTTCTATGCCAAATTGATTTTTAAAAGTATTACACTAACTGTTTTTTCTCAGCTGGTGATTATCTCTCTAGAAGTCTAAATTGGACTGAAGATTCCTCCTGCCTCTCACATATTGGGATAAAGAAAATAAACTGAAGGTAGCCAGAATTATCTTAAATACTAATTCAGATGTGAGAATAGGAGTATAGTCCTTGATGTTGACCATTAGATTCTAGGGACTGAACTAAAAATTGGGGGAAAAAAAAATATTTTATTCGTCTGCTGGTCCTATGGTGTGTATTGTCTTTTAAGTTATCTGATGGATATTGTTATGAGAGTGTATATTATTTTAAAATAAAAGGCACTAAATAATCCCTGAAAAATTTTCAAGAAATATGTTTCATTTTTATTAAAACACATTGGGTAATAATGTTAGGAAAATCACTCTATTTACTAAACACTTTTTGCCAGTTGTTTTGTTCAGTATGACAGCATGACTTCTCATTTTTACAGTATTCTAGTTAAGCAGATGCCAAAATAAAATGTCAAATAATCCACTTAGAGAGGGAAAAAAAGGAACTGAAACAAACCAAATAAACCCCAGAGCTTGAAAGTCTAAAGAGTTTAGTCATTAGCACTTGGAATGCTTTCTATGTTAGCTGCAGGAATTTCACACACACTGACACAACTTCAGATGGTGCACTTAACACTTTGCTAAATCATTTGCACATTTTTATCTCTTTCAGCTGGCATCACTGCCTTGGAAATCTTCAGTTTCTCTTTTATCACAGCACACACTTATCAAGTAATAGGAAAGTGTGCCTCCTTCTGAAAAAAGTTTGACTTGAGTGCATTGCAAAATCCACAGAATGTTTGTTTTTTTTTTCCCTTGCTGAGTTAATTTGTGGTGCTCTTGTGGTGTCCCTGTGAGTGGAATGTCAAGACTGTTGAGACTTCTGTCTATTCAAAAAAGTTTTTTAAGAAGAGAAATGTGGGAAGGACAATCATAATTCTTGTGGGGATGAGGAAGAGTGAGAAAGATAGAAGTTCAGTACCGGTACATTGTCAAGCATACATGACCAGACAAAATCACTCCAGTAAAGTTGTGTTGAAAAAAAGTAGGCCATATATATTGATGAATATTGTTTAAACTGTCTATTAAATTCAGGAGGAAAATTAAAAATAACTATAAAATAAATACACAGAATTTTTTCAAGTTACTGGACTTTCCACTTTTTTCCAAAAAGGTGCAAAAGCTTTTCAAATACATTATCCACCATTTTTCTGTTTTCCAGAAATTGTCGTGCTAACAGAATTCTGCAAAATTTGTTTACAAATGCATGTGTCATAATGCTGTTATAATGTCTTTTAGCTTTAGTTGAACATTCAAAAAGTGATGCAGGTTAAATTATGTATGAACTAAAAAATAGGTTTAGAGACTCAACAAGAAGTTATCTTATCCAGTATGACTGAAAGTACATTAATGCTCAAATTGTTCAGAAATAGCTATGGCACTTTATGGATTAAACTTCTTTAAAAGTCATTCCTATTCCTGCTTGTACTTTTTTTTTTTTCCTTGACTGTAATACTGCTCTACTTAATCTGCATACAAAATAAAATTAAGACAGTAAAATAAGTTCTACCATGACTTAAAATGGATTATATGAATGTTATCTTACAATCCAGTACTGAAAAGAAAATCATACAGTTACAGTTCAGTCATGCTTGTGCATGAGGATAAATGTATAGTGTCAAGAGATAACTGTTTTATGGCAAACAAAGCCAGTTATCTGGGTTATTCCAGGAACTTTGAACTAATGAGTAATTTCTAACAGATCTCATATAGGTTTGTTTGATAGTTTTCAAAATACTGTAGAGGCAGACTATAAGAATAGAGAAAAATATATTGTGGATTATAATTTCAGTCTATCAAATACACTGTTTATAATAAAACAATTGTAAAAATTTAGTTACAAAGGCATTGCTACTTGCAAAGGATTTGTGATGAAATATTTATTTCTGCTTCAGTTAATAATTTAGGGTTGCCAAGCATAAGCAGGCTTTGGTGACCTGAAATGACTTTTAATTCAGTTAAATAAATTTAAAAAAAAGTAGATCAAAATAGTTATTCCCATGGCAAACTTTAGTTCTCTAGTTATAAAGAGTAATTTATATCAATGTATCTAATTTCTTAGATTTCTTGAAATTACCTAAGAAAGTATGACATGTAACAAACTCTTTAGCTTCAAGGGCATGAAAGTTACTCTTGTTTTTAGAAACTGCATCTATAGCAAATATTATAACAGAATTTTCATTTTTATTAATTTGAAATATTTCTGCACTTCAGTAGCTAAACCACTGAAACAACAGACAGGGAGTTGGTAGCTGTGGTGACCGTAGGTTTCAGTTTAACTTTCTGCTATTTTCTGGTGGAAAGAAATGCAACAGCTGAATCAGGTGTTCTGAAATTATGCATCAATAGAAATGTTTTTGTAGATAGCACTCTATTGAACAGTCGTTTAAAATTATCTTTTGTGTTTTTGTACAATTAGTTTTGTAGCTTGTATTTCTTAGGTGCTTAAGGATTATCTATTACTGTAGCCGTAGATTAACTCTTATGTAGAATGCTGGTGGGTTTTATCAAATTTGAATATTATCTATGAAAAAAAGCAGTATTTTTTCCATGTTAAAAGGGAAATTTGTCACTTGACAGAAGTTGCATCAACTAATGCAAAAAACATGACAGTTGAAATATCTGATTAGATTTCTTTCTGTTGAAAGCTAAATGCTTTCTCATTTGAAAAGATATATATGGTTTTCTCACAAGATTGATTTTCCATGAAGTAGGTGATGACTGTTTGTATTTTGACTTCAGATTGCTTTTACATATTTATTAAAAGAGAATAATTGATTCTATAGCAAACTATTTCTACAAAGAATACTGGATATGAAATTAAAACTGTTACTCTGGTTTAGCAGGAAAACTATACTTTATTATCTTTTTTTTTTTGCCTAGGAATTATATATCAAAGGAAATATCTTTAGTCTAAGCACAGGAAAACTTTTTAATAGTCATATTGCTTGACTGAATCATCTAAGTGGGGCATTATTTTCTGTGAAAGTAATCATAATTTTTTTTGAATGGACATCTCTGGTTTATCAGATATTTTTTAATAGACATTCATAGATGTAAAAATACAGTAATTTTACAACAATAAGGCACACTGGATTATAAGGCGCACTTCCGGGTGTTGGCAAATTCCCGAACTTTGTCCATATATAAGGCACACCGGACCATAAGGCGCACTCTTTTTTTGCAGCGAGGATCCGCGTGCAACAAAGTAACAAATTAGTAATGGCTCGGTGGGCAGCTCGGCTTGCGGGTCTCACAGCACGTGGCTCGGCTCGTGGCTCGCACTTTTGGGTTGGCAAATTTCTGAACTTTGTTCATAAATATATTGCATTGGATTCTAAGGCGCACTTCCGGGTTTCAATCAAAATTTTAGTCAAAATGGTGTGCCTTATAGTTGTGAAATTACTGTAATTTTAAATGGACTGTTCATGTAGATGATTCTCATATGAGAAGTTAAAGATTTTTGATACTCCAATTTTCCATATTTTTTTTTCTTTTCCTTGAGCAATATTCTCTCCTAAAGGAGGTCTGGAAAAGCATTTTGACTTTTTGTGTTAATACTGCCCAGCTTTCAGTGTGATTTTTAAATATTTGTAGATATTTTGGGTTAATTCTAATATCTTTATAAAAACCCCCACAACTTTGCTGAGTATATGGAGCAGATAGGATCAGTCCTGCTCTGGGTAAAAAAAAGATAAGAGGTGTATATACAGTGCATGGGGCTCTGCATTACTTTTAGCTTACTTAAAATGGCAAAATTAAATCAGAAAAGTTTAAACATAACTAAAATTATTTTCTTTTAGGAAGGTCCAAGGGAAATATTAGTTATAGAAAAATATTTTTAAAACTCCCTCTTATTGTCTCTAAAATGTTTACCTTTTGTAGGTTAATTTTTGGGGTGGTTCTGGGGGGCTTTTGGGGATTTTTTGGTCTGTTGGTGTTTTTTTTTTTTCCTTTCAGAAATCCACACATAGGTCATTGGTGTCAAAGACTGTCAGCTAAGTGTCTCTAAGAGATACTCGTATATATAAGTGTGTAGTGTTTTGCTGTTCTTTCTGAAGTGTTTATAAAGATTGTATCTCATGTTAATAATCTTTACACCATTAAATTGTGCATGTTTATGTTCCAAACATGCAAAGGACATGGAAATTATTAGTATCTTAATGCTTTTGCAGAAGAAATTGAATGAGAAATTTCATATAACAAAAATATTGTGATATTCTTCTGAATATATTTTTTTCTAAATAGTGCCATTTATTAACATTTTGGATTACAACACGCCTACCCACATGCCCTTTGCTGGATGATTAATGCCTGAAAATCTCTCAAAGCTCCCACAGTGTTCCTGTGTCTCTGTCATGAATGCAGCCCACAAAATATGCTCATTTGTGACCAGGATAGTGCTCAGTTTTAGACAACACTGAACCTTCTTGAATGGCATAAAGGCCTTTTCTATTTCCACTCTGCCCCTCTGAAAGTAGGAAAGTGGGAGAAGACACAGCTGGTGGAGCTGGCCCAAACTGGCTGAAGAGGCATCCCACTCCATAAAACATTCTGTGATAACAGCTGGGCAAAAGGAGGAGGACGAGCTGTGGGGGGAATATCGGTGGTTAAGACATGGCCCTGTTACTTCTGTTTTCCAGAAGATGACTGGACATTTGCCTGCCAGTGGAATTAGTGAATGAATTCCTTATTGAATTCCTTCTGTATTCCTGTGACAGTGAGCAAGTGACTGGGTGGGCAGTTACTGGATAAATGGAGCCAACCCACCACAGTTTCCGAGTAACAGCAGGAAGGAAATGGACAATGTAAAATTTGCTAGGAGCAAATGTTCACATCAGTAAAACTGAAAATACTTGACATTTCTTTTTTAGCTTTCCTTGAACAGAAATGATACTGCACTTTAACCATATGGTTTAAATGCTGCTCAGTGTGTGTGCTACTTTTTCTAATAGAGGTCCCTGGGGAAGGTAGCAGAAAGGCATCACAGATTTGTCTGTAAGGAGGGCTTTGAAGTTAAAAACTCCAACAAAACAGTGTTGTTTCAATGTCTAACACAGGAATTGAATAATCTCTGCATTATGGTATGCTAGTTTTTACCATGGATAATCAAATCGCCTATTTCATGACAGTTACTTGATCAGAGATGAGTTAATTTTTCTCTTTGTAATGTTGTTTCATACAGAAGCATATTTAATCCAAAGAAAAGCCAAATATACCTATAAAGGAGAAAACAGCTTCTTGCTATACTATTAGCTGAAAATGGACAAATGTGTTCTTCACATGAAAAGTTGCAAAGAGGAACAGTTAATATTATTGTGTGATACAGCAGTTAAACCTTGCTTCAAAAAGCCAAATCCTGACAGCCTTCCTAATTTTATGTAAATACAATTCTAGTCAATTTACTCAAACTTTTGATTGTTTTGATCATTGTTGCTAAAACTAATCAGTTTGGCTTTTGAATAACAAAAAAAAAAATATTTAGGTTGTTTTGTCTGACTGACAACTAAGATAGTCCTTAGAGATATTCATAAAGCCTTATTTCAAAAATAAGCATTAAAATGTGTGAAAGGTTGTTCCGACTATGACCTTTTCAAAACTGCCATCACTATGATGCACATTTCCTGCTCTTCATGACATTGGGTGATATGTTTGGCAGAATAGAGGATTGCCTGCTGTGCTGCAATTGAAAAGCAATCAACCATTTGAATAAAGGTCCGTGTAACTGTGATGAGGCAAACGTGTAATTTGTTTCCTGCTTTGTGTTAAAGAAACTCTTTTTACATTGGTTTGATGTTAAATGAATTATAAACATTTTTCAAAATATAAAGATAATATGTGAGAAAGACCAACACAGTTAATGCTAATCAGAGCTGATGATTTAATTGAAAGTAATGAATTGCTGGCTCGAGACTGCTCAAAGATGTCAGTCTATACGCTTAGAGCCAGCAGTGCTCTTAATCCAAATCTATTCAGCTGTTTGTGCCAGACCTGTGTGCATTTTCCATTCCCTCCATGTAAGGGAGGTAGCACATCTGGAGCCCACAGACCATTTTATAAATTTAATGGACACTGTTCAAATGTAAGGAGGGTGATTAAGGAAGGAGATTTTTACAAGGTTTAGCATTGTGCCCTAGAATCACCTCCTAGCAGTGAAAGAGCATTGTGCAACTCCTTCTTGGTTCCCATGAGCATGAGAACTATCCTTGCTAGGACAGAAATGTCACGTGAGGGAACTGCAGGGCCCTGGGCTGTGAGGTGGTGGCACACAGGACTTTGCTGTGTGGGCCCTCGGCACAGAGCCAGAGCACTGCTCAGCTCCAGTTGGAGGGTGACATTGAATTTGGTACAGGTAGAAATTGAGCACGCACCTCACTGAAGGAAAGGCTCTGTAGTGGGGTTGTCACAGACATTTGCTGTGATACCAAACAGGTGTTTAATAGCTTTGTTAGTGAGCAAGAAAGTTTACAGAGGCAGGGACACATAGAAAGCATTTGTCACTGCAGAAGGCGAGGGCCAGGCAGCTGCTGAGCCCCCTGGTGTGGACACCTGGAGTGGAGCAAGGCTATGAAGGAATTGCTATGAGGATGAGAGAGGAGCAGGTGAAGGCTCTGGAGAGGTGGAAACATTTCTGCCTCATAAGCAAAAGAAGTTTTTGTGTAATTCTGGTTGTCTTGTAATTTTTCTTGATTTTCTTGTGTAGTGTTTTTGTTCCCAGTCTTCCATTTCATTCAGGTAAAGGAGGTATAATTTGATTTTTCTCTTTCCTGAGGAAACTAAATTCTGTTAATTTTGCTGAAGATGGCTTCTAAGTGCTGGCAAGAAAAAAAAATATATGGTCAAAGATGCTAACCTGACTGTTTCTGTCTGACAGATGCACTTTCATGGAAGGCTTCAATATCTCACATTAATAGCTGGGTAATTCAGCATTTACAGATCTCCCTGATATTACAGTAGTTTCACGAATATAAGCCGCACTATTTTAACTAAAATTTTGCTCCCACACTGGAAATACGGCTTACATTCAGGGGCGGCTAATATGTGAATAATTTTCTGACATTTCCAACCCCTGAAGTGGAAACCGAGG
>PYHW01009837.1:2102674-2115918 GCA_013186435.1 Turdus rufiventris | reverse complement strand
TACTATTTGGCAACTTCGTTGCACGCGGGTCCTCACTGTGAACGACAGAGCGGCTTATATTCAGGTGCAGCTTATTTAAGGACAAAAAACGAAATGTTTGCCAACACCCAGAGATGCGGCTTATAGTCCGTGCGGCTTATATTCGTGAAATCACTGTACTTGGTATAATTTTGTTATTTTTCTCACTGTAGTTTTGCATATTATTTCCTTTTAAAGTGTGGCACTTTCTCCTAATTTGTTACAACTTACCTTTATAGGGCAATAAGAAAGTCACTTTTTTTTGAATATAGACCTCCTATTCTCCAAACTGTATTTAGGCTTGACTTTTAAGATTGAAAAAAATCCTGTATTGTCATAAAGCCTGAGTCAATTGCTGTTAGTTGGTCCTCGCTAATAAATACTGAGCACACCTGAGGATCTCAATAAAGTTCTATGGAGGTGTAAACATTTATAGTACTTCCAATGCCCCTACGAGGAAGGAGGGAGGGGGTGGAAAGGTGAGTGTGTGTCTGATGGCAGAGAAGGTAGGCAGGGGAGAAGGGAGGAGAGGGTACTACAAGATCCAGCCACAAACTTGTTTTACACACAGGCAGAATAAACTTTTGTATAAAGCACTCCAGCTTACTAGGCTGCTGCTAAAAGAAAACCATGACACAGCAAGACAGTGGTGAACCATGTGTGTGATTTTCTTTCAATGCTGCAGGTAAGAGCAGGGCTGAGGGGTGTGAGCTATAAGGTGCTTTTCTGAGGGCCATGGGCAGCAGCTGCAGCTCCTTATCCTGCCCCTGCATAGGTGTGGGGCTTTTGTTTGTCCTTGCTTCCCACCCTCCCATCTTGGAACCACTAGTTCTCTTCAGTTTGTTAAGATATGTGCCATTATGTGGTGGAAATTCATTACTATAATGATTAAATTGACACATTTTTGAACAACTTTTTATTTACATTCAAATAAACCCCTCTTTTCTTTAAATTTTGTCCTCTGCCCAAAATATTCCTAACCAAAATTTTTAAAAATCTAAAATTCTGAAGAATTTTTTATACCAAGAGTTCTGGATAATGAGTAGTGCAGATTTAGTGTCATGTTCAGTCAATGTAATTAATTACAAGCTGTTATGGCTAGTGAAATAAAAAATTGTTTAAAAACTGTTGCTAAAATACTACAATTCAAAAATAGCAAAATTCTAGAGCTTTTATATTTATCGGCAGATTCTCACAGTTCATACTGAGGTCATGCTCAGTGTTAATGCCTTATGAGTGCTGATAGATGGTGATCAATCTTTTTTGCTACTGAAACCTGAGACTACACTGAACACTTACTGAAATAAGGATTACAGTCTTGGTTAGGCCTTTCATAGATAGTGTATTAAGCAAAGATATTGTTGTAGAGTTGGAATTGTCATTTACAGAATGGTTTTAAATAGAAGAGGGGGGAATGGGACCACAGGTCTTTTGACCCCAGAAATTACCATTAGTTATTTGCACACAAAATATCAGTGCATTGTCTTGAAAAATAGCTACCACTTTGTTTTACATGATGCGTGGGTGATGCAGCAAGTTAGGATAGAAGCCATGAATGTAAATTATGTTGTTAGGGAAATGAGAAAACAGTCTGTGAGAGAATGCTCAGCATACAGAAAGCCTCTGTGTGTGTGTGTTCCAGCCCAGGGCCAACTGCAGAACATGGTGATTCATACTGTAATGAATTTCCAAAGTTTCACTGTGCAACATTTCTCTAAACTGATTAGATAAAAGGAAAAAGTATCTGTGCGTATTTCTGTGAGTCTTTTGCATGCTAAAACATCAGCTTAATTCCCAAACATAAATGGATCAAACTGTGTCCTACAGCTTGCTCAGCTATGGGTGTTGTTGAAGTACCCTTTACATAGGAAACCTATATGAGGTATCCCAACTGACAACCTGAAACTGTATGTAATATTTTTTTTTCTTAAAAGTTAAAGCAATTTTACTTTCTCTACCGTCTAAAAATAAAAACTTCTGTCCTTCCATTTGGTCTCTGCTTAGAGTTTTATATTTCTTTTAAGGTAAATGGGAATTTTACAACAGATTTCAACTGAAGGAGTTGCATATGCAGAGATATATGCAAATGTATGTATTGTTTTGGAATAGTTAATGGTGTAAAATGAAGACGTATATAAAACATTTAATAATAAATACAGTTTTCTGTTAGGGCAGAAAGCTTGTTTATTGCTGTATGTAATTGGTATATGTTGACAAATACCAATATTATAAATATCAATATATGTAATGTAAATTATTATCCCTCATCTGAAAGAAGGTATTTTGCATTCAGGTATCAGATTTAATTATAGTACTGAGATTAAGTCCCAAGAGAAGTCTTAAATGAGTTCCATTTTCATAACATACAGCACAGTGTATTTTTGAGTCACCATACACCTCTCAATAATTCAGAGCAGTTGTCAGATGGACATCTGAGATCTTTATCTTCAATTCAGAAAGCATAAATAGTAATGGTTTATGTACTTTGTCCTCAAACTGTAACAATTCCATTACTTCAAAGAAGTTCTTAAATTCTGTAGCATGAATACATGACCTGTGCTGTAAAGCACTCTTGGATATTGCTAAGCTTTATTTGACCTTAGCTTTAGTATAAGGAAATAAGGAAATGGGGTTTGTATTAATTTGTCAGTTAATGTCTGTTGCTCATGTATAGTGGTGATACACTGGCACTTTCAAAAACTTATGGGAAGATTTTAATGTTGAATTGGGTTTTCCTGTTTCAAGTCATTTTGGTACATGAGCAGGAAAATCCATCATCAGTCTGGTCTTTACAGATGTAGAAAAATCACTGTGGCTTAGTTATATCAGCCATACAACACCTGAGGTGAATATGTAGTCCTTTCAACTTTGTGCTGAAATTATTATCAAGTAATATAGTGAAAACATGTCATTAGAGCTAAATTTCATGCTTGTGTGCTTTCTGTAGTACATTTATCTAGAAAATTTGTGATGTGTGAGAAAGCAAGAAATCAAAGTATAGCTATCTAATAGACCCATAGGCTTCAGAAGAAAAAGTGGTGAGATTTTATTTCTGCCACTGAAGAACATAAATTCTCAGTGGCTTGAAGAAATGTGCATCAAGGTATGGTGTTGCTATGCTAGTACTTCACTATGGAAAATGAATCTAGTATGACTAAATTACTACCAAATTATGCATTGTGATTTACTTCTTCATTCTATTCTTATATGGGTTAGCCATGGATTGATTCAGCTAAGATGAGAAGATAAGGCAAGTATTGCAAGGAATTAGAGTTACCAAGTGTTTTTTCTGGATATTAGGATTACGAAGAGAGAGAACAAAATTACGTAACTGTGAAGGGCAGTGTCTATTCTCACATTTGGCAATATTTTAGTATTTTTATGCATATTTTATGACACAATTATGTTATCAGAAAACCTATTTATTGGTGATTGCAACTGACAGTTCTCCTTTCATTTTCACATAGTTTTCACATCTTACACTTTCTCTTGCCAAGAAGCCACAGTTAGTTCTATGGTAGCCAAAACGGAAATTGTGGGTACAACAAGGAAATACTGCTGTACACTGAACTTCCTCTTGCACCAAGAGATCTGCTACTGACAACAGTGCTTATCTTACACGGTGGCGGCAGCACAGATAGGATAGAAACCAGACAGATGACTTTGGTAGCCTAATGTAGACAATCCATTTCCTTATTTTAAGAGCAGAAGGAACTGAAAGTTGTGGCCAGTAGAAACTCCACTATTTCTACTGCATCATTCTTAAAGCTCTGTTTGCTATCTGAATCATATTTGTCATCATTGAAAGACCACTAGGAGTTTATGTGACTCCTTCTAGCCACCATTCACGTGATATATCCGTCCTGCTCTTCCATGCTCAGTTCCCTGTAATATCACTGTAATGCCACCACAGAGGTTGTGTCATTTTTTGTTTTTAAATTCTCCATATTGATTCAGAACCCTGATTCAGCTCTAGTTATTCTCATGGATCAGTCTCTATGTGTGAATGTCTATTTTATCTGCCTGTCAGAGTTCATAGAGCTTCTGGAAGATGGTATTAATCACATGGTTTAGATTCAGTCCCGCAAGGAGCACAACTCTAGCTTCAATCCTTACGGGTCCCTTCCAATTTGAGACATCCTATGCTCTAAAGTCTAGAGAACACTTTGTTCTATTGCATGCAACAGTATAGCAATCTTAAGGTGACAAACTTCAACATACATTTAAGAAGTAATGATTTACTATGAATTTTTTTAATGAAGAGTTACTCTTGTTACTAGGTCTTGCTCTGAATTCCAGTTAGTTTGTGACAATGACTAAAGTAATGGTAGAGATTAAATTTTTTTAACATCAGGTTGACCTATGTTTAATATTAGTCAAGGATGTAGCAAAAGACATAACCTCACTTCATTTACTCAAATCAATTCTCTTTGTATCTTGCATACAACTAAGCAAAATATAATTATTAAATAAAACCTTTTTTTCACCTTTTTCTAAGGGTATTTTGGCCGGGATGGCCACTTTGAATCATGTGAGAACAAGTACTGTGGTCTGGGCAGACACTGCGTTGTGAATGGGAAGACTGGCCAAGCTGAGTGTCTGTGCATGGAGCACTGCAAGCCACATTACAAACCTGTGTGTGGGTCTGATGGAGAATTCTATGAAAACCACTGCGAAGTGCACAGAGCTGCTTGTCTGAAAAAACAAAAGATCACCATTGTACACAATGAAGATTGTTTCTTTAAAGGTAAGCATGGCTGAACAATATCTGGAATATTGCTATCGGGTATGTGTTTTCAAGCTGTTCAATTAAATCTCTATAGTGTCTGCACTGAGTGTACAGTGAATAAATGACTTGAAAAATTAACACAGTAAGTACTGCACTCCAGAGATACCCTATGGATTTTTTCCCCTTTTGTTTATACTCACTGCTCTGGGCAATCAGCCGTTTTTAACCTGAATAAACCAGTTGTCTCTTAGAAACTAATCTATTGCAGCTTGGCTTACAAATGTAGTTGCTGACCTCATTCATCTAAATGTACTTAGATCCCAAAGCCTGATGGATATTAATCTTTGTTGCAGAAAAAAAAAAGGAATTTAGGATTTCAGAGGGGTTTTAGAAGGTTACAGGACCTGTGCTCAAGTTTAGTGTTGAAGTTGATAGATCAGCAGCTTGTTCATGGCTCAATGGGTCTTTCTTGCTTTGAATTTGGCTAACAAAAAGTTTACTTGTGTACTCATCAAAGCATGCAAGATTAGTTTATTTTTGATCTTCTTAATTCTAAGAGATGCCAGCCTGAATTCTGAGAGATACACCTCATGCCAAGCATTTTATGCTGACAATGTCAACAATTTCAACATGCTCTTTTTTTTTTTCTTTTTTTTTTTTTTTTCTGGTGTGGTATAATTTGAGCACCTTGCAGGTTTCTGGAACTCTGCCAATGCAGGCTTTGAATAAGAATATTTGTCACAACTTTGACAGACTTTGAGTGTGTTTTCACTGGTTAAAAAAAAGATGGATGGCTTTGGTGGGAGGGGAAATTTTTTTAATAAGGCCAGTTTTTATTAGTCTTTCTAGTGCATCCTGAAAACATGATAAGCTCAGCAACTTCATAAAAAAATGCTGAGGTACAGGTATCCACAGGTTAAACTGGGGGTGTAGAAATCTTCTAACAGGAATATGCATATGAGTAACAGCACAAGTATAACTTTGTTCAAAACTGTGGACACTCTATAGAATTGATATATCATCCCAATATTTATGCCTTAAGTACGTAGCATGTGTTCTGAGGTATTGGAAAATTAAAATGGGATTCTAGGAGTATATCATATAGGGCTTGTAGGGAATGGTTTGTGCAATAACAACAAAGCATGAATGCTTCCATCTTAGCAATCACAATCCCTTTTTAAAAATACTCTGATGATGCAGTACTCTGATAGAAGAAAACCACAGAATGTTTAAATTTATGGGACTAATTTCTGTTCTTTAGTATGGTGTATACCACAAATAATTTCAGAGCATGTCTGGGAAAAATTATAGCATTGCTACATTTTTTCCCCTTAGAAAAAGAGAGATTTATTTATGGAAATGAGACAGTACTTCAGGTAGAAATATAATTCAAAGGTTGCTTTAGGTTTTGTTAGCTCATCTTTATGTTTTAAATTCACCATGCTTCTTTCACACTTGTTGGAGACAATGGAGTATCTGAATGGCATTCAGCTTCAGACACCTAATTTAGATGCTGGATTTAAAAAGTAAAAAAGTAGGTTTTTCCTTTAGTCAATTACAGTCTTCAGTAAAGAACTAGGATGTCTGAATGACTTTGCCTGAGATGCCTTCTGAAAACTGTTATTTATCAAGATACTCAAGTTCTCTAATTTGAGCTGTAACTACATGCCTAAAAATAATTTCAAATATTTAATTTGCCTTCTTCTTTCTCATGTTGACTTCAGTAGTTTGCACAGATGAGATGGGGACAGTTCTTTTTCTGTATATTATTTCATATATATGGCCCTTATCAATCTCAGTTTCTTGTAAGTTAACTTCACCTGCTTCATTGCTGTAACAGAGCAGTGCTGTTAAAGTATTGCTGCCTTTGGTGACTATTTTCCAACATCTTCTCTCTTTTTTAACTGTCTTCCAACATCCACTGTATCTACATGGTAAAGAAGGCAGAAGATGTCAACCTACTTTTATATGATTTCTTTCTTTTACAAAAAAAATTCTAAGCTTACCACTAGTAGATTACCTTTAATAAAGCTGAAGGTTCTGCCAGTTACAGGTCCAAAATATTAAAAAGCCTATAGGAAAAACCCCTCAACAGTGCTCCTTCTAGATAGAGAAGGTGAATCCCATCACTACTGATGGTGTCAGAAGGGCCCTGCCACATGTCCTTCTTGTTAGTTTAGCTGACATCCTCTAGCAAAAATGATGTAATTTCAGGGACCTGTTTCTGAGATCATAAAAATTCAAAGAAGATCAGAAAACAAATAATCTGAGCACTTTGTTAAGACTTTCACAAAATACTTTAGAAGAGGCTAGTCTGAACTGGGGCAGGGTGTGAGAGGAAGGAGTGCCTGCAAGATGCTGTTACATGATAGGATAGTCACTGTCAGCAATGACTGTATTAAGACAGAAGTTAAGTATTTTTAATTTCTGCTTCATTGCTAGTCACTGATTTTTCAGATCAAACTACTGTGTACTTAGCTGTTTTTTCATTGTTTTTTTCCCCTTTGGTGTGTTTTATCTCTAACAAGGTTATGCTTTGAGGTATTTATGCTTCAAATCCTCATGGTGGGTTCTCTGTTGTCCCCTCCTCAGAGGGAAATATTAATTGATGCAGAAATTTTAAGTTTTAGATTGAGTATGGAGCTCAAGATGAGAGAAGCTGAGAAATACACCTTATTTACATGAGTAAGCTTACCAGAAAACACTAGTATTTTATGTCTGGAGAATAAAATTTTAAAAGCTAATGTTCTATATACCAACTTAACATTACAATAGTAGCTAGGTAGCTGTAATTATTTGAATAATGCATCATGTAACCAAATGATTTATAGTTATCTCAAACATCATGAGTTCTTAATGGTTTGAAAATTGCCCTTTTAACCACTTAAATGTTAAGAGGAGTTTAAAGATTGCCTTGCTAAATGAGAGATCTTTGGCTGATATGTTGAAACTCCTTTAAAATCACTGGGAAATGTGTGTCTTAGCTAAGCTGTGCATAAACCTCAGACAAAAAGCATGAAGTCTTTCACAGAGAGTCATTTCTGAAACATTTGATAAGTACATTTTGTAGTAGTAAAAGCTGTTTCAAAGCTGTACTCTGCTGATATGCTGTTTTTTAAAGATAAAATTTCAAATTCTGATCCATTGCCTGCTTTAATTGTAGCTTATTTATTTCCAGATTCATTGAACTACTTCATTTTTTTCTTTTTTTTTTTTCTTTTCACTTGCTACCTTTATTTCTTCACACCAAATTAAATCATCCCTTTTTCCAAAATATGTGTGGAATGCGTGCAAAGCAATAACTGAAGTTGAAAGTTTTTCCTTGATGATTGAGACTGTTATGCAAATGTTGCATTTTTCACATGGATAAGACAATGGCCATACTAAATTAGAAATTACTTTTCCTCCACTCCTTCTATAATTGTTCCCTCAGTTACTTATTGGCATGTCATGATGCATCAGACACTGAACGATTTTTCCTACTGGCTTGCTTAGATGTTTAGATGCCAACTGTGACCCTGAGAGTTAGTCAATAAACTGTCTCAATTTCTTCTCATATAGAAGCAAAATGAATTCTACAGAGAAAATAATTATTTAAAATCCCCTTTTCTATGAATTTAATTTAGTAGTATCTTGTATACCTGTAGAGTCCTCTGTTTCCCTCAGTTAAAGTCTAGCGTCCTCTAACTGAATGTTAGAGAATGAAAATTTTGCAATCACTTTCAGAGGAACTCTCATGCCCAAATAATCTGAAAAATATAAAATATTTAAGATTAATAAAGCAAACAAACTCTTTAGAAAATGCTTTGTGATCCTGTGATCTAAGGAATGTTCTAAGAATGATACTCATATCAACAAGCAAAAAAGGAAAAAAAAAATTCAAGTGCCACAATGGTGTGTGTGTTCAGTGATGGGAAGAAGGGGAAACATAAATGATGAACTAAAGTAATATTATTGACAAAATTAAAAGTTTGAAGCTTATATTATTCATTAGATCTGATATTGAGCTATGAGCTGGGAAGGCTGATATGATTTTTTTATATGCTGGGTGAATGAGTAGTTCATGAAGAGCATGAGCATGGGAGCATAGGTGGCCTCTGCATGCTCTCTGCTTCCAGTGTCCTAAATGTTCTCAAGACAAGCATTTTGTGTTTCAGAGCAGCTTCTGCTGGGTGTAAGAAAAATAACAGGAGCTTTCTCCTGTGTGTTTCACACTATTGACTTACTCCTCCCTGGCTCTTGCTGACCATACCTTTTACAAGCCCCAGAGGATGGGGATTCAAACGGCCTAGAATTATTTTACTTGGTGTCTCCACCCTTATCTTTATTTTGTGAAATGGCTCTGGGAAATTAATGGCTTTGTGCAGAACTTAGAAGGCTGGAAACATTATTCTTCAGCTTTTATAAAGTTCAGTTGGACTCATGTGAGACAATGTATTGGGCTATGAATGGCATTCTTGGGACATCAGATAAGCTTTAGTTATATTTTTTTGTGTTTACTTCTTTTACTCCGTTTTCCTAAAACCAGGCCAGTATATATAAGTAAGAGATTAAAAACTTTCCTTGAAAAATTAATCTTGTATTTTCTATGCACCCTGAGTTTCTTGTATATTTTCATTATATTTATTTCCATACAATGATTTACTCAACCATTATGACAAATGGCAATTTGCTTTGAATCTTCAGGAATGTAGAAAATACCCCTACATACTTTGAATTTTACAGAATATTTGTAGAATACAGTTTACTTAATATGTAAGCTTTTTACTTATAAGTAGCTTCTGTGACATCCTTATGATATCAACATTATTTTAATCTCTTATTTTTCTTTTTTTGTCTCGTTTTCATCTAGTGAATATATTAATCTGTTAAAAAAGGCTGTGAATTTCAGATTTCTTAATACTGCTGCTACTAAAATACAGACATCAAAAGACTGCTACAACATTTTCTTTCCCCCTGATCGTTCCCAAAAGACAAAGTAGAAACATAGGTTGGAAAGCCTGCTCCAATACTAAGATGTTCAGGGCAGAGGATAGGAGCTGACTATGGACAAATTCAAAGTAAGTATGAGCAAACTGGAAAAAGTTCAAAAGACATTAGCAAGAATGACCAAAAGTAGTAAATGGCTTAAAAAAGACATGAAGGCACCTTACAAAATCATCAGGGTAAGCAAAGAGTGGATATGGGTAGGCTGCCTTGTATTCCAAAAAAAGAAATAAAAATTATGAAATAAGAAAGCAGAAAAACATCCAAAACAAGCTTTTGTGTTTGACACACAGCAGATCCTGTGAGTAAAAGCTACATAGGATTTCAGCAGCAGACTGTAAATACCAGGGGAAAACCTATAGGCTTTTCCATTTTAAAGAGGGCTGGGGGAATTAGTTGAAGTTGAACTAAATACTGAATACTACTATCCCACAGAAAAGATCTAGGATGCCTGTCACTCTACAGTGACTTCCACAGGATTAGTTCAAAGATGTTAAATTTTAAATTTTAAATTTATGTGTGTGTTTGATTTGTGCCCTAGGTGATCTTAGGTTGGTTCTTAAAATATTGGCACATTCATTTAAAAGCACTGACATTTATTTAATCTTATTTGATGTTCATATACTTCAAAAGCAAGAATATAAGTCTCTGTAATCTTACCAGTTTCACTTCTAGAAATATTTCCTCTTGTCTTTTATATAAATCTAAATTATTTTAGTTTGATCATTAGCCATCTTTCAAAAGAAATTAGGATATGTTAATCTGAATATCAGTCCAGTGTTTTCATTGCAAAAGAAGTTTTTTCTAAGATAGATTTGCCTTTTTACTTTGTCAGTTGGCTTCTCTGTTGAAATTCTCAAAAACATCATTATTGCACTCTTTCTGAAAGCCTGAATTTCTGCATATAACATCACCCTTAAGGCTGCTGCCAATAAAGTGTCAAGCTTCAGCTATCACTCCAGGAGTAAGTGCAACACAAACTGTATTCTGAAAAGAAATCTGAGAAAACCTTTCAAAACTGAAGGTTTCTGCTTGATCTTAAAATGTTTGATAGTGCATAGGAATTATTAGACTTAGAATGCTAATCTAGCCTATGATCTATGTATCTTCACTTTGTCCAACACTTTAGAAATTAATAATAAATCCTGAATTCATGCAGAGATAGCATTAGTAAATTTCTACCACAGAGTGGTAGAAATCATTGTTAATGGCAGGTGTGCTACTTCTTTCAGCACTTTGTTGGAAAGTGATGCTCTAATCAATAAATAGCTGGTTCTTTTTAATACCCTTTGAACCATATTAAATATTTGCATTGTTCCTCTACTCTGTTTTCCCCACACAGTTCATTCTCCTCAGTTTCATTGCTCATGAGATTTGGAAAACTGGTGGTTTTTCCTCCAGCGTCTGTGCAAGATTTGTCTCAAATGTCTCTCAAATTCCCCAGTGTTGCCGTAAATTATTTAAACCAACTGACATGAAAGGCTAACATATGTAATATCTGCTATTAGATCTGCAGAGTGAAGCTAAATTCAAGGTACTTATAAGAACATGCATATAAGAAGCTTAATTTAAAAACTAAACATTCAACATTCACTGCTTCACCACTATAGTGATATTGCCTCTCTTTGCAAATGAAGTCTTGAACTCTACTCTCGCTTTCCTCTTTTGCATTGAATTCATACCTCTGAAATGTTGGATGGGGCAATGACAATGGGGCAACTCCTGAAACAAGTTATGAATATAGGCTTGACGTTTGTTGCCTGACTAAAGATACCCTGCAAAGACATCCTTTATTTTCAATGTCTGGAACAGTCCCAATCTTTTTATATCAATGCCTTCAATGCTGGGATAAATCTATTAATCAGCTCTAACCTATTATGTATTCTACATTCATATAGTGATGAAGAATTAGTGTTCTCTAGCTAATCTCTGTACAAACTTAATGAAGTTTGAAATTTCTTCGAAGGTCATCACTGCTGTTTGATACCATGCAAAGAAATGGGTCTATGGACATCAGAGATTTTCACTGGTAGAAAATTTTTAAAAAATTAATTTTTCTAGTAATGATGTTGAATCTCTTCAAAGAAGCTGTATTAACCTGAAAGCTGCATTCTCAAGTCTCTGCCAAGTCACTGAATCAGACAACCAACAATGTAATGTCTTCTTCCTTGGAGATATGAAAAACCTGACTGAATGTGGTCTTGGACAACCAGCTCTAGGTGGCCTTTCTTGAGCAGGGAAGCAGCACTGGATGATTTCTTATGCTTTCCTTCAACCTCAGCCATTCTGTGGATAAGCATCTGTGAAAAAAACATCCTTACTTATATACCTTCAGCCTGATTTTGAAGAAACAGAATGTAGCTCATGGTGCTAAAATTCAGCCAGCAGTTTCTGGTACTTTTGATGGAGAATTGGATAGATGAGAGGAAGAGAAGCAGAAGAAGAGCTCTGGCAAAGTGTAATCAGTGAACAGAGTTCTACTAGTGCCCTCCTTTGAAACCCAGTAACTTGGGCCTGTGGATGGGGCAGTGCCACTTATAGCACAGAATATTCTTTGGTCTCCTACTTTTTCTGTACTGTCAGAAAAGTGTTGTGCACAGCTAGCAGTACAAGGATTGTACAGGCATGGTTCAAATCGTGTTTCAATTTCTGTGCTCAAATAGCCTTTATAAAAATTCTGGGAAAAGGCAAAAAAACACCACACAACTTCTTTTGTGACATTTTAAAATACATATTAGTATTGAGGATAGCAAATGTTTTTAAAACTGGAAGAAAATAGTAGCAGTAGTGCATAATGTAGTGGCAAAATGGCAGCTTGTGCTTCAAAATAATTAAATAAATTTTTTTGCTATCAAAATGGTGGTATGGGATAGTGAAAATTATTATATAATAAATAAAAATAAATGTTTTGTCATAAATTTATAGCAAATAAAGGAAGCCTTGTATTCAGGCAGACATTTAAATGAGAAATAAAATTTTTAAGTTTAGAATAAGCACAAAGTCTTAAACTACTGCACATTACTTAGTCTAATGCAAACTTTAAAAAGTTTTAATTAAGTAGAGTCAGAATCATCATTGGGTTTTGTGGAGATTTTTTCAGATTGAATATATTGTTGGCCTTTAAAAATCCTTTGCAACTGCATACACATAAAAGGCAGTGGCATGATATTTGTAATTGAAGTTGGCTAGTATTTGGTATACCAACTTAAAAAAAAACATAGCTTCATTTACAAAATCTGAATATTGTGAAGAGAAAAAGGCATGCAAAAATTATTCTTAATTTCCATTTCTGGCACTAGTAGCTGCTGATGGATGGGGTAAGTAAATTTGCAGTGGATAAAACCTGTAAGTTAAATTTTTTTGTGGTTTGCCATTTACAGTAATTTCACGACCATAAGGCTCACCGGACTATAAGGCGCACCTGCCGACAGCCAGCAAAATTCGCAACATGTAGATCAGATAAGGCGCACCGGACTATAAGGCACACTTTTTTTTTTTGCAGTGAGGCTCC
>PYHW01009837.1:2070972-2102624 GCA_013186435.1 Turdus rufiventris | reverse complement strand
CCATTGGCCCCCGGGCCAGCCTGTACCTGACAGGGCCAGAGCATGGCCGCTGCCGCTCGGTGGAGTGTCCCCGAGGCCGGGGCATGGCTGCCGCCGCTCGGTGGAGTGTCCCTGGGGCCAGGGCATGGCCGCCGCCTGTCCGTCCGACGTCCCCGGGGTCGGGGCATGGCCGCCGCTGCTCCGTGAAGCGTCCCCGGGGCCCTGCTTCTCCAGGAGTCCCCTGGCACTCCAGGCTGGCTCCGATGCCAGCAGGCCCCGTGCCGCCGCTGCCCTGATTTCTGCGGCTCTCCCCTTCCCCGTGCCAGGACAACCCCGATTTCTGCGGCTCTCCCCTTCCCTGCGCCAGGACCGCCCGGATTTTGGCGGCTTTCTACACATCCCGCGCTGGGGCCGCCCCGATTTCAGCGGCTTTCTACCCCCCCGCGCCGGAGTTGCCCCGATTTTGGTGGCTTTCTACCCCACCCCGCGCTGGGGCCGCCCCGATGCCGGCTTTCCCCGCCCCGCAGAGCCCCTCTCCCCTTGCATCCCGACGTTGCTGCGGGGCCACTCCCCCTCCCAGCCCGGTCCTGATGCGGGGCCACTCCCCCTCGCGGCTCACACGTCCGTGTTGTCAACTTTCGCTACTTTGTCCCTCAGATAAGGCGCACTTCCGGGTTCGAGGGAAAATTTTAGTCAAAAGGGTGCGCCTTATAGTCGTGAAATTACTGTACTCTCTTTTAATATTGGATGGTAGGTGGGGTTTGCAGAAAAACTAAACTAAGAATGTAGCATTGTATTTTCAGGGTAATCTGCTTGTTTTTTAATGTGTAGCACCCTAGTGAAACCTGAGAAATGAAATTAGTTTAAAGAAAATTAATCTACTCAGTTGACAGTAGCTAGTTTTGGGAAATTGTCAATATCTCTAAATATTTTTCCACTGCATAATTTTTTCACCTTTCTTGGAATCTAATAGTGCAGAATTTAAGCAATGAAATGCAACAACCAGGTACTTCCAAATTACATTTCTTAGTAGATCACTACTTAGGTGACTTCAGTTTTTCCCTTTGATTTGTCTCATCTTGTGACTAGAAAACAAAGAGAGCTTCCTGCCACCATGCTTGTGATGGCAGCTATCATATTATTATTATGCTTTTAATTTTTGAAGTTATGGTATGAACAAGTATTAGAAGCAACCAGAAAATAAGTAGCCACAAGCACTTTCTAAGAAGAAGACTTGGGCAGTACACTCTGTCAGTTGTGTCACAGACAGGTTAAAAAAAAATAAATAAAGTAACATGATTTTGATGAACATTGTATATATTTTATTTATTGCCAGGAAGACATTTGCCTTTTGACAAAAACTGCAATTAAAGTCGATTACGTACAAGGGCCCAAAGAATCCTCCAGCTGAAACTGATTTTAAAAGATTACAGTAATTTAACGATTACAAGCCGCATCTGATTATAAGCCGCATGTCCAGGTGCTGGCAACATTTAGGTCTTTGTCCAAATATAAGCCGCACTGGAATATAAGCTGCATTTTTGTTCACAGGGATGACCTGCGTGCAACAAAGTAATGAATTAGTAATGATCACAGGATCGCTCACCCTGGCCTGGCACTGCCCCGCAGTGCTGGTGGGAGGGAGGCACGGAGCCCCCGCCTGTCCCGCAGCTATGGGGACGGCAGGAGGGAGCCCCCCGCCTCCCCCCTGGGTGTCGCTGCCGGCACAGAGCCCGCCTCCACCTGCCACGCAACAGAGCAACCAATTTGTAACAATTGCGCAATCCCAGGTTTCACAGGCAGCTGCTTGGCTCGGCACCCTGGCTGGTGCTTCCGGGTTGGGAAATTTCAGAACTTTGTTCATATATTGGCTGCTCCTGAGTGTAAGCTGCATTTCCGGGGTGGGAGCAAAATTTTAGTCAAAATGGTGCTGCTTATAATCGTGAAATTGCTGTAATTTCAGAAAATCAAAATAGTTAATTTTTGCCTCATTCTACTCTATTTTTCTTCTTGTTTGACTCTGAACTTCTCCCTTCTTCTTTTGAAACCAGAGCTTTGTATTCATAATAATTTATATTAAATTTATAAAATTTGTATTATTTTTTTACTTTTCATGAAGAAAAAAATTGCCACAAAGAATTCTCATTCGCCTTAGCAAATGTACTTCTCCTGATACTCATGCAGACAGTAAATAAAATTTGATAAACTGTATGATGAAATCTGATTAGATCCTTTAGCTTTCTCTTTAACTGGAATGATTATGTGGATTTAATTTAAAATTGTTGAAAACAAACAATAGAAATAAAGGAAAACACATTACAGCAAAAATAAGTTAAACTGTAGCCCTAAGAAATAAACTAAAGTAAAATTATACAAAACTTCCTCTCACTAAGAGTGATGTTTTATGTTTTTGTGTGTATTTGTATTGGCTTTGGGTACAATGAAATCCTGAACTATATACTGCCAAGAAAGTTTGTTTCCCTCAGGGCTGGAACAGATGGTGGAGATTCTTTTTTTTCTTCTCACCATTTAGAGACCCAGTCTGGTGAATCTCTACAAGAAAAAGTATTTATGCCAAAGAAAACTGCTGATGTTGGCCTTAAAGCAGTAGAATTCCTGACTGTATCTGCTATAGGGTTATTACTAAGAATCCTGGTAGACAGGCAGTGCATTGAAGTTCTACTATTAGCAGTGATTTAATTCAGATTTGATATCTGTCTAATAATGTTTGTTGTACAGAATAGAAAAAGTGCTATTGACTGATAAAACTGCAAGTTTTCACTTAGTATTCAACCTGTTTGTCAGGATACTTCACTGTGCAAGGAGGAAGCTATGAATTAGCATTTCCCAGCCATCACTTTGTTAATTAGAAGAATAAAAATCTAAATGCATGGAGAATAGCAGAAGTGTTGTTAATCATGAGCACTCCATACACTTAATCCCACCTGGAAAATGAGAAAAAGCACTCCTGGGATTTAGTAAAATGGCAAGCCTTGTGTATCAGTAAAAAAATCTCAAAGATAGAAAAATATCCTTGCAGTATTAAATACTAATTATGGTCAAGAAGTTTCATTAGTGCTTCTAAATTTAAGACAACTGCTGAATGGATCAATTCTTTGTTATTTTCCTATTCCATCTTCTCCATTATACGAGTCCTTGCCATTCAAACAGAACATAAAGATTTTTACTGGTCCCTTATGATGCAAACTATAGTTGTGCAATCATCATTTTAGAGATGAGCTCTGTGTGCTCTTAGATTTGCTGTCACTTTATCACAATTGTAAGAAGCGTCTTGAAGTGTATTTGCTTAAGCAGATGGAGAATGGCCACACTGGGAATATATCTATCTTCTTTACTGTATGATGAAGTTTTAAAGCAGGCATTTTAGCTATAGTAGTTGGAAAAACATACTTATGTGATAAATCTTGTAGAAAAAAACCCAACAGAATAACCCTGGTAAAAGATTTAAAAGCCCTTAATAAGACTGAGTACATGAAATTAGTACATATTGAATAATTGAGTGAGCACAAATGAGACATACAATATATGAGAATGCTTTCTTTCATTTTTACAATATTTTATAATTAAAAATTTTTAAAGGAAATTAAAAATTATGTGTTTCAGATTTTCATTTCCAAAAAATCCCGAAGTGCTAAGGATTACTGTTGGACAGGGAAAACCTTCTAGTTTATATGGGAGTTTCTCTAACAATAATATGTCAGTAATCTCAGCATTTAATTCAATCCTCCTTACTGAGTCTAATGAAGATTAGGTTCATTGAAATCAGTCAATTGATGAATATTTGTTCTATTGCAAGCATGAAAGAGGTAAAAAGGGAGCCCAAGGGAGCGAATACTGGGTTAGAAGCTTGAAATAAATAAACCATTAAAAAAAATCAACAAAAACCCCACAAAGAGCCACACACCCAACCCCCCAAATGTGAAAAAAAACTGTTGAAAACACACTCTGTACCAAAAGTGTGATGTAAACTTGAACATTGCTCTGAAATGGTCTCAGGATTTGCCTGAAACATAAATCCAGTTGATTTGGCAAGCATCACAAATGGTGGCAGTTCCTCATTTATATTGAATGGGGTTTACCTACTCTGTAGGACATGGAAATTTACCTCATTGTTTAACTAATTTTTAAAATATATTCATTTATGAATCCTTTAAAATATTTAGAAGTTTAGAAGTATTCTGAAATTGTTGATGCTTTTCAAAAAGTAGAGTTTGGCTTGCCTTGCTTATGTCCAGTATTATAGAGAGCAGGTAGTTGAAAAGAAATGAAAAAAAGGAGAGATCAGAAGAGTCTCCTATGACATTTCATGAGCTTGTTGAGATGGTCTGGTTTGTTTGGTTTTTGTTTTTGTTTTTGGTTTTGTTTGTTTGTTTGTTTGTTTGTTTTGTTTTGTTTTGTTTTGTTTGGTTTGGTTTTTTTTTTGTTTTTGCAGTTTGTTTTGTCTTAATACTCCTTATATTGGATTCTGGAAATAAATAGAGATATTTTCATTAATTTTTGCTCTCAATGTACTTGGAATAGGGCATACTACTGTAGGAGCAGGAAGTCCTGCTGCTGTAGGAGTAGGAAGAGTACATATGCCAATGATGGAATGACATTATCAGGTTGTCATGAGTTAGCAGTTGATGGGGGGGACACAGGAGTAAAAATTAAATAGCCAGTTATAAAAATGTACAAATTTTATTAATTTTTGTAGTTCACAGATAAATTAGCGTAAGTCTAGGCACAATGTGTATAGCCATTCGAATAGCCTCGATATTCTCTTTGTATAACCAACATATACATTCATATAGTACTTTGACATCAGTTAAAAAAATCTCCCATTTCACTCCAAAAATAGTGCTGAGAAAAAACAAAAAATTGCTTCATTTCTTTAGTTGTTTTACTCTATAGGCAAGTATTAGTAGTGATGGTGGCAATGAATATATTTTTAAATCTTACAGAATGCGGGCATGTATAATAATATTTCTTTTTCATACCATGAATGATGTGTATATGTGGCCAGTTTGTGGTGCCTGTTTTGCATACTTGCTTCTGGAAGATGAAAATCTGAGTAAGGGTTGAAGAAGGTTGTTGTCCTGACAATGCTACTGTTTAGATGATCAAAGGGCTATGACACTAGTATGCATTGTTGATACATTTTCAGTCTATATGTGCTAAGTATATTTTCCTGAGTTGTATGTAAATTCTTTACAAAAAAATCTGGATCTTATTTGATGTTAAAGAAATTTTTGAAATGTGAATGCTGGTGCATGATATAATCTGATAGCACAAAATGTTCACGCAGAGTTCACCAGATGAAGCTGTGGTATTTGCAGTATTTAAATACTCTTTTATAATGCATAATTTAATGACTTGAGTTTTCAGTACAGAATGTTGAACAAGTTAATATTATTTCTAAAAGGATAAATCAAACAATAAAGGATCTTAATTCTCTGTCTCATAAAAGATAGTGATTGTACATAAGATTACAAGTGAAGGTGAGATAACTTCATTTTAACATGGTAACCTTTCTTATTTGCTTATTAGACTGGTGGAAAAGAGAAAGTTCACTTTGCAAGAAGTTGAACGCAAATGTAATAGAAATTACTTGTGGAAGTAAAAACTAATGGGAATATTAATGAAAAATTCTTCCATTATTACTTTAAAAATCTTTTAAATTCCAATTCTTTTTTTTAATTGTAAAAGTGGCAGAAAACAGATGGACAAAGCTTTTCTTTGTGTAGATCTGCCTAGATCCAAGAATACAAAACCAGGATGATTAATCACAAATTGTAGAATAAGGCCTAGTAATTTCCCGGAAATGACATCAGTTTAAATTTATTTGCAATCTTTATTTATAAGGAAACCATAAAATAAAAAGGTCCCTATAAAAGCTAAGTATGTAGATTTGAGAGATCTGTCTCTTGCATTAAACTAAAAGAGTTATTATGCAGGCAATATAGTACAATCACAATTTTAACCAATCAAGATGGAGATAGATTTTTGTTTGACTTTGAAAAATAAGATTTGTTGAGAAGACAATAGGGTGAATTACTTGGGTTTTCTCTTCTAAGTTTGACTTCTTTGCATTTTATTTTGCTATACACTGCTAGCTTGATTGGTCACTTGCATTGTTGTAGTGTGTGTGATTTTTTAAAAAAATATTATTATTTTTTATATTCTAAGTTATTTGCAACAATTTTTACCTCTCTGCTTATTTGAAATTGCTGAAAGACTGAGAAACTGAGATACTAAAATGGAAATAACAGCAGAGTCAGTCCTTGGAAAAAAGAAGTCAAAACCAATCAACAAAACAATCCCCCTCAGACAAGAACACTCAACAAAGAAAAGAAGCTGTCAGGCTGAAATTCCAGTCAAAACAAATTGTAAAAAAATTATTCTACAAGCATTTCACTATTTTCCTTGGCATGCAAATGTTGGTTACTCCAGTCTGTGAATTGACTGGCTTTGTTGTTTCCAGTCTCTCAATCTTACAAGATTAGGAGTACTCAGACATGCTATAAAGATCTCTTGTGATCTGAGGAGTTGGAAAAATAGAAACTTATCAGTGAAGAAATCAGTGTGCAAGTCAAAGCCTGTGCAATTTTCTCATTATTTTTTCTGCATTTCTCACTTATTGCTTTCTTAACTTCGGCAAAGTAGGAAGGTTCTCTTAACTTGATGAAATGTAGCTTGACCAATTGACTTTTGTAGATTATTGAAAGCACAACTCATTCTGAATACTCTAAAAGTATTCTGAATGCTGAGATGAGGCTATACACAATTTGGTATGCTTGTTTCAACATATCACTATGTTTTGAGGTTCAAATTAGCACATTCCTAACATTAATTTTTTACTGTTTGCACTCTTTAAATACTGCTAAAATGTGACTGAGAATAACAGCTCAGGCCTCTGAAGTGTATTACAATTGCCAGAGAAGTGAATCATATTCTTCCCTTTGAATTCTTGTGCTTATTGGTAGTAGAGGAATAGTGATGTTTTGCTGAGTGTGTAGGCTCAGGTAGACCTAATACTAGTTTGTTGTAGAACACAAGGACAGATTTCCTTAGGAATTCCATTTCCTGTTGACTTTATGTATTTCAGTCTACTGGTATTTTTTGGGTAGGTATGTTTTGCAGGTTTTGCTCCTTGTGAGACAGTCCTAACTTGGAGAATTTTTCTGCATCAATGACTTAGAGAGATTAGCTTTCTCTCCTGAAGAGGATGCACATCTATTATGCGAAACCTCCATCTTCCTTTGTATTTTAGGTAATAAAATACAGAGAGATATTCACTGTGTCTGGCAATTTTGTTTTCTGCTTTGTTTTGCATTTTGAAAACTGCATCAGTGTGGGTTTTTTTTCTCTTTTACATGACAGGTGTGACATTTGAGACAAATTGCTGTCACACCTTTCAGTGTTCTGTTATTAAGTGTTCAGGATCTGCTTGGTTTTTCTTGAAGTGTCCTTGGTCAATGTTTTTTTAAGGTTGAACTTTTCTTTCTCATCTTCATCATATCCCAATGTCTGTAGAAAGAATTGTAATGCTCTGAGATTTTGATCCTTGTGGTTTTACCTGCAGGCAGCAACACACAGCAGGAAGGTGTTTAGAAAATTAACTCAATCCTAGCCAAAATCAGAACACAGTGGACTAATTTTGTTGTGTAAATTCTAAGTTTTTATTCTGTATCACTTCTTATAGTACAGTAGTTGCTGAAGCCTGGTTTGCCTAGCCAGCTTCTTTGAGTCGGTGTATAAAACTGCTGAAGAAAATTCTTAGTTTTTGGGGCAATTTAACCCACAAAGATTGCATATAATAGGTGTGTATATGGAAATCAATAAATAGTATTAAATTTATGTTAGTGTATTTATACATATGAATATGTTTACAAAGACACATTGGCTGTGAAATTGTATCTTCAGAGAAGGATGATTTACAATTGCTATTTGTGCATAATTTTTTAAAAGTGTAAACAGAAGGAATTGGTACTAATTAGCCAGTGATCAATGAATCTATGCTGTCACAATCCTTTGGACCTGCTAGGGACATGAGATACAGACACTATGAGGAAATAACTAGTTCTTATAGTGAACTTCCATGGTATTTAAAACAAACAAGAAAACAACCCCAAGATGCCAAATCAATGAGTTTTAGCTTTGGGGAAAAAATGGTGAAAAGCTGGGCTGGAGTAGGAAAAAAAGAGTTTCAAGTAATTAAAGAGGATAAGAACATTGCAGTTTATACATGGAGAGAAGAGATGAGATGAAAAGTATTAGAAGTTCTTGAGGTTCTTAGGGGAAGAATTAAAATTGTCTCGTTCCTTCTGCATCTGCATTTACTTTCCATTTTTCTTACTGTCTTAGTGGGCAGAACTTTTACCTTCCTCTAAAATATCTCTTTGTTATAAATATCTGTTTATTAAAAAAATAATTTTCCAAATGAAGGATTTATTTAAGGGAACCTTAATGGGTATTCATTGTGCTGCTGAGATCGAGTTTTCATCTGTTTTGAATCTCTGCAGGGAATTTTTTCATCAGTATGAACACTAAATGACCAGTTCAGACTTGCCTATGGAAAAAAGTTCCTTAATAACTTGATAATCTTCTCTGATTATAAAAATTTATCTGCTCTGGGCAGCATTTTTAAATATTTTGGTGATCTGAATTTTCTTGACTGCTAATAAGATGCAGGAAGAGACATTAAATAGCTTTGGGATACATTTCAAAGTACAGGCATTTAATAGTGTTTTAACTGTATTTGCAGGCAATAGCACCATTTTCTTAATAGCACCATTTTCTTAAAGGTAGGATCTCATCTACTGAACTACTTTTAATTTCCTCCACTGACATCTAGTATCAACTCTCAAATACATCTCATGCCATTATGACAGTCATAGCAACTCAGTCTAATAAATATACAATTATTTTCTTAATTCACAGTTTTAAAAACAATGTATTTAAACAGTGCTCCACACAATTTTTATGGGCTAATTCATACATTTGTATACATATCTGTATGCCTTTTGCTGTCCTACTATACTTTGAGAATGCACAATAATTTGCTTGTGATTGCAAATCCAAACATATTTTAATTGAGTTGATATTAAAAGAAAAGGAAAATTTACATTCCTGGTAAATTATCTGGTACATAAAAGTACTAAAATATCTGTGGCTAATGTAACACAAAGTTTGTCTATAGATAGATACACATACAGGGATAATTATAACAAGCACAGGACGGTGTGGCATTTCTGATTTAAGGCCTAATACAAGAGTCATGTCAGTCTTTCAGCTGACTTCAGTAGGTCTTCAAGCAACTCAACATTGTGTTAGACAACTAAGAACACTGAGCAGTTTAAATGACTGAGTTAACTTTACCTAGTATCATCAATTCTGAACCTGTGAACCTGTAGGATTGAACTGGACATTGTGTACCAAGGGTCAGGCAAGAGATAAGCTCTGTATAAAACTGCTGCTCTGTCATGGAAGCAAAATCATTTGCATTTGTCCGTGCATAGCAACTCGTGTAATTTTTATGAAGGCACAATATTTCTTTCAACTAGATTTCTTCTACTGGGAATAGGATTCAATGATCTGCCTGAAGTAACATCACAATTATGTTTCTGTTCTAGTTTATTTGCTAATTTAGAGAATGATGGAAATTGTACTTATCCAGAGTTATTCGTAGTAGCCAGTAGAAGAGGCATGTAGCATGGCCAGCAAAAGACAAATTTGTTGAGAGAGTGTCCGTGTGTGCGTACTCAATCTCCTTCTCTCTTCCTCTCCCTTTCTCCCTTTTTCATAGAATCACAGAATGGTTTGGGTCGGAACGGAACCTTAAAGGTCATCTAGTTCCAGCCCTCCTGCCAGAGGCAGGGGTGCCACCCACTAGACTGCTGAGTTACTCAAAGCTCCACCTAGCATAACCTTGGGCATTTCTAATGGCAGACAGGTGTAATGTCCTTGTGTCACTTAGCAGGTCTACTTTTGTTCTGTCCCTCTGTGGAGCACACTTTGTACACTATAGGATAGTCTTAGTATAGTTATTTAACAGGAAAGCAGCTACCAACAACCTCTTCAAAGTGAACATGAGGCTGCCAAGTGCCTGTTTTTACCAATGTGTACTTTTCCAGAGTGGGCTTACAAATGCCATATTTAAATGCATTGTAATAAGTTAAATTAAATATCTGAAATGGTCTGAAGAAGTGTGCATGACAAATCAGTTTTGCTGCGCACAATATGGAATTCTAGTGGTGAGCTAATAGATGATTTATGGTTCTGAAGTGGTAAGTTTGTAATCATTTTAAAAAAGCCTGAATTATGAACATTTTTTTATGAGACAGGTACTCAGCACAGAAGAGTACGGTAATTTCATGACCATAAGGCGCACTGGACTATAAGGTGCACCTCTGGGAGCCGGCAAATTTTGCAACTTTGTACATTATATAAGGCACACTGGACTATAGGGCGCACTTTTTTTTGCAGCGAGGATCCACCCCCAGCTCTCCCGGCGTGGTTGCTGGCAGAAGCGGCCCTGTGGACTCCTAGACCTGCCTGTACCCAGCAGCCATGGGGCCCCAGGCCCGCCTGGACCCGGCAGGGGTGGTGCCACAGACCCACCTGTACCCGATAGGGGAGGTGCTGTGGGCCCCCAGGCCCACCTCCACCTGGCAGCCATGGGGCCCAAGACCCGCCTCCACCCAGCAGGGGTGGTGCCGTGGGCCCCCGGGCCTGCCTCCACCTGGCAGCCGTAGTGCCGCCTTCACCTGGCTGCTGTGGCAGGGCCGGCTCACACTTCTGTGTTGGCAAATTTCTGAACTTTGTACATTATATAAGGTACACTGGACTATAAGGCACACTTCCGAGTTTGGGCCAAAATTTTAGTCAAAAGGATGCGCCTTATAGCCGTGAAATTACTGTACTCATATGTTCTAAGAAGAAAGGATTAATACCTCTCTAGCCATACTGAGAACAATGTCCAGCAGGGAGAAAAGGGACTGAAGTCTGAGAATGAGTGTCAGTGATGGATGAGAGGAAAAATCCCTTAGGAGTTCTTGCAGGAGGAATGGATGAACCTGTGACTTAGGCAATTCTAATGCAAGTAGTTGTAAAATAATGTATCTCTGTCAATCAATATGAAGGAAGAAAAAAAGCCTAAGGTTTAAACTCAGAAAAATAGGGAAGTATGATGTTATGAAGCAAATAATTTCAGATTTGCTGATTGCAACCTGCAGTACAGTCTTTCTATGAACACAGTATCCATGCCTTGAGCAGGAAAAGGGAGTTTGGAATCTCAAAATATTGTCTTACACTATAACTTGTGACTGATACACAGAGTTGTTCTATATTTAAAACAGATCTTTAAAAGATCCATTTCGGAGCTCTGAATCCTTCATGTGATCTTTCAAAAACAAGGAACAGAGCTATTTTGACTAAATAGTTCAGAGCAGTAATGATGGAAGTATCCAAGGTGCCCCTTGGCAAGTCAATGGATATAAGATCCAAGAGGAAAAGCAATTGCAGGAAATAGCCAGTGACTCTCTGTACAATACCATATTCCTTAAACTGAAATTTGTAATTTCTGTGCTAGTGATTCTTTCAATAAATTAATTAGATAAAGCTCCTTTGTGTTCCTACCACATTTAACATAAAGACTTTCTGAGAGTATTGTCATCTTTTGTGAAGCACTGGTTTGATGCTGGATGGCAAAATGGACTTTGAAAATGGAATACAATTTTTTAAAATGCTTTTTACTGTAGAACAAACAAGGGAAAAGTAGGCGTGATCACACTTATTGAATAATTTTTATGTGGAAGTTATTAGTGTTCAAGCATAAAACATACTAAACTGACCTTTTTTTGTAAGAATTTTAATTTTATTCATGGAAAAATAGTTAGACTTGTTCAGGAAATAGACAAATTTATGACAATAAATTTGACTAATAAGCACAAGATATGCAAAATGTATTTTGCCAACATCCATTTAATATTTTGTGGTACATTATGCAAGGTGAACATGTTAACTTTTGTAGTTTGAGTTAATGATTCTCATAATTTCTAAATCATTTCTGCGCTGCAAATGTCCATGATAAGTTGGCTGAAGTTTCATTTCATAAATGTGAAGATACTATTTGACTTGGACTGGTGATCAGATGCTTGGATTTTGCTTGCTTAGTGGTTTATGACCTGAAGAATATTACTTAGCTAATGCTTCCATATGGAATACATTTTTTTCATCACAGCAGACTTAATGATTCTAAAAGAGGTTGAGAAATGAATGTACATGTGTTTTGTGATGATGTTTGCAGATAGCAGTAGCAATAGCATTGCATAGGAGTTTAATTCTGTGTTTTCTTCTTAACAATACAGTCTTACTGTTTCAGACACATTGTTGTAAGTGTTATCTGTAATTTTTATGCTTTAGAAAGAAAGCTTTGACTTTTGTGTACCAATTCCATTTTTTTGTTCTTTTCAAAAATCCGTTCAGACTTGTCTGAACCTGTTGGTTAACTTGCAGTGTTGCATGCTTTGTGAAAGTCAAATTCGGCACAAGATGATCTCCAAAGATTCAATCTGAACAGTGTGTGCTAAAGTCCAGAGATGGAAAGTTTGCACAGATATCTGTTTTGTTATTAAGTCCCTGCTGGAATTTAATTAGAATAGAGAACAAAGGAGTAGGTATCCATGCCACTACTCACAACAATATAGCATTATAGGATGTTTTGGATGGGAAGATACCTTAAGAACAGCTAGTTCCAACTGCCCTACCTTGGGAAGGGTGCCATTCATGAGATCAGGTTGCTCAGGGCCCCATCCAGCTTGTCCCTAAACACAGAATCACAGAATGTGCTGACTTGGAAGGGACTCGCAAAGTTTATCAAAGTCCATCTCCTGGATGTATGGGACAACTCCATGGGACAACTCGAGGAATCACACCATGTGCTTGAGAATGTTGTCGGGACATTTCTTGAACAACATCAGTCTTGGTGCTGTGACCAGGCCCTGGGGAGCCTGTTCCAGCGCCTAAACACCCTTTGGGTGAAAAACCTTTTCCTAATATTTAATCTAAACCTCCTCTGATGTCAGGCCATTCCTTCATGCCCTGTCACTGGTCACCACAGATAAGAGGTCAGTGCCTGCCTCTTTCCTTCACAAGGAAGTTGTAGACTGGGATGAGGTCCCCTCTAAATCTCCTCTTCTCCCAGCTGAATGGACCAAGTGAACTCAGACACTCCTCATTCAGCTTAACTTCAAGGCTCTTCACTGTTACTGTTGCCCTTCTTTGCACATTCTTTAATAGCCTAATTACTTTTTTATATTGTGTTGCCTAAAACTGTGCACAGAATTCAGGATGAGTGCAGAGCAGAGCAGGAAAATCTCCTCCTTGTCTGGCTGGTGATGTTGTGTCTGATGCCCCCCAGAACAGGGTTGGCCCTCCTGGCTGCTGGAGCACAATGACTCATGTTCAACTTGCTTTTGACCTCCACCCTCTCAGACCCCAGTCTATCTGTACATCCAGGGTTAGGCCCTCCACAATCTCTCTGCACAACCTGTTCAGTGCTTCACTGTAGTGAACAATTCATGGTGAATTATTTCTTCCCAACATCTAATCTAAACCTGTAATCATGGTTTAAAACCATTGCCCCTTTTCTTGTCACTATCTGGCTGTATGCAAGGTCCTTCTGTATAATTTCTATAAATACTTACCATATAATTTCTTTCAATATAAAGGCTAAAAGAGATACAGCATTAATAATTCTGATGGATCACGTTTTTTCTTTCTTCTATGGGTATAATCCTATTGAAATATTTGTACAAGGAAATGTATATACATCTGGAGAGTGATCCAGTTCATATCCCTTTAACAATGACTATGTAAAATGCCATGGAGTTAGCTTTTCAGTGGGTTGTTTTTTAGATTTTTTTTTTGTTGTTGTTTATTTGTTTGAGTTTTGTTATTGTTTTTGTTGGTTGGTTGATTTTGCTTTTTTCTTCCTATTTTTCTACTAATGTGCTTGGGAAAACTAGCTTGCAGTGACAGCTGCTCTGTACACAGCAGAATATGTATCCGTCCTATGAGAATAACCATTCAATTTCTCTTAGTATAAACTAGATAAAAAATTAGTCTCCTCTACATTCTAGGTTTAAAAATTTTAATTATTTCATACTTTTTTCTAATTATGTTTCAAATATTCTATGCTTTGAAATTGCAACTTACAAATATGTCATAAAATCTATGTAAGTTAGGATTGTAGGGAATTAGTTGTTGGATTTTTTTTAATTAATTGCTTTGTGTTAAGAAGTAAAAACTGATTGTAAGACAAGTTCTTTTTTTTTTTTTTTTTGGTCAATACACACATATTAATTTCAGTCGGATAAACACAGTTCAGCATGTCAGCATGTAAATTCCTTATTTAAAGTGTCCAAGGTGGGATTTTTGGGGTTTTAGACAGTAGATGATAGTTTTGCTTTGGTCAGACATGTAAATTATACTGAGAGATTTTTGGGTTACCCAACATATGTATGACTCCCTCCCCTAATAGACCCATCAGTGCAGTGGGATTTAGCAGTCTGTTGGCTATATCTCCTGGCAGTAGGAGTCACAGAAATCTGTCTCAGTTGAAGTCACTGAGTGTTTCCTTGCTGCCTTTGTTATGGCCAGTAAATTTCATCACAGAGGGAAAGAAAGAAGTCATAAGGAGGCCAGAGTAATCCCAGGTATCACATAATTTGTTTCAATGTCAACTGGCATCACTTCATAAGGACTTAATGCATTCCATGTCCTTACCTTACATCAGCAGTTTACAGGTCTTGAAATTACATCTTTAAAACTTAAATCTAATCTCCAGTGTTGGAAGAAACCAGTTTTGAAATTACTGAATGTTTTCTGGGCAAAAACTATGGCTTTTGTGGCAAGGGTTTGGGTGTAGAAAAATATTATGTATCAACTTTTTAATTGGTTCTAGCTCAGAAAACTCTTGCAAGTAAGCAGTATTTTGGTGTAATAGCCTTGTAATATTTACAATGAAGTTACCCTCCCATTCATTTGTATATGTGTCTTGGTTTGAAAGACAGGTGTTTATTAAGAAAGGCAGGAGCCTCTCTTGAAATGAACAATGTAAACCCTTTCCCTCCAAATTACTATAATTTTTAAATTAAGGAGCTCTCAGGCAAAGATATGGGAATAGGAATAACAGTTCTTTACTAGGAAAAATTAAAAATAAAAATACAGTTATTAAAAAAAAAAAAAAAAAAAAAAAAAAAGGAAAAGAAAAACCCCAAACACTGACAGAGTCAGAATGCAACCTGACACCCTGTCAGTCAGGGTGTTGATAACAGTCCAATGAAATGATGGCTGCAGTCCTCCTGGAGTAACAAATGTTGAAGCAGTGGTCCCGTAGAAGGTCCAGTGGTAATGTAGAAAGGTTTGGTTTTCTTCTAGAATCCAGTGGNTTTTTTTTTTTTTTTTTTTTTAGCTAGGTAGGAAATGCTTGGGTCACCCCCCCTGGGTGGAGCCTCTCACAATGGGATGATGTAATTTTATTAGTTATGAAGTGGGACTTAATGGCTCATTAATAGAAGATATCTCCCTGGAGGAAGGATGAGTTGTGGAAAAGACAAAGAACACTGCCCCACCTGGTTACAATAGATGGTGTTTTGATCCAAAAAACCTTGACTAGCAGGAGCGCTGACTGTATATAAGCTTCACTACAAGTTTATTTATTTTTAGCAGCATGCAGCTACATGTCGAATATAATAAATTATCAATTTCTTTGGAACAAAGAACTTTTGAATTGGCATGATGGAAAATTGTTTCACTCCTGATTTATGATAAATAAAATGCCTATTGACACTGAAATTAATAGTTGAGTTTATTTTAAAAGGTGGAACAACAGAAAAATCTCTTGAGAATTATCAAGAATATAATTTGCTATAAACTAATCTGTTTTGTCTTACCTAGAGTTATTTGATGCATATCTATCCTCAGACTAAAGGATAACAAATAGTAGAATGCTGCTTTGCTTCAACAGTTTCAAGCTTCAAATCTTGCATATGTAATAGCTAGCAAATATAGAAACAATCAATGCTTACTATGGCTGATATATTTAATATTTTGTCTTGCTTTAATAAAGCCATCCTTCTCAAAGCTACCATATGACCTGTGCTTCTGATACTTTCTCAGTATGTATATGTGTAGCTATTCAGCCAAAAAATGTATTAATTTATGTATTACAATTTTACAGATAAATTAAGAATAACAACTAAAAACTTCAGTTTTTTAATCACATTTTTATTTCTCTCCTACACATACTTTCATAACTATGTTTCTTGAGATTCCAAGCAATTTACTCAATTGTCCTGATTTTATAACTTCCCTTCTCTTTTATTTGAGCATTAAATATTAGTACTATTTTTCAAAGTAAAACTGCATGCTGAGGGAAGGGAGAGATTGGTTTTATTCCTCTATGCACTTATGCTGTTAGTCTCCTCGGCTGTCTTAACTCTTATTTTTCCTTTATGCAATTTCTTCCTCATTTCCCTTGCATATTGCTTTGTCCGTTCACTTGTACATGATTAATCAATGAAAAATATACTTTGTTTACAATTTTTTATCTTCATTTTGCTCTTTTTCAGTTAACTTTCATGCCTGGGTAGGTTTTTTATTTTCCATTTGGCTTTATGTCATCTTCAATTTTTTTTTCAAACCTGAAACATAATCTAAAGTAGCAGTGAACTTTCAGTGCTGAGAAACACAAGTCTATAGTTGCTGATTCTGAGAAAGCACACACTTTCAAATGTATTTTTACTTTTTTTTTTTTTTAGTACTGTTCCATGGCTTAGCTCTTCTGCTGAATATGTGGTGCTATAGCACATACCTCGCTGACTTACCGTCTGTGTATTATTCTTGGCACCGCATATAAGATGGTAAAATCAATTAAGTCAGATTATATGTTTTTGTAGTTTGATAATAGTGAATACTTCTAAAAAGAGAAGCAAGAAATAGAAGATGGCTTGTGCCATTCTCACAAGTATGTCTTCCCAGATTCTGGTAACGAGGAATTTAAGAACTGGGAGCTGCCAGCTGGCCTATTCTGAAGCTAATAAAATTTATGCTTTTGTTTTATGAAACATTCTGTAAGAAGGAATTTTTAAATTGAATTCTACTATATATGGAAAGGTGTTCCTTTTGGGTTTTAAATCTACTGATCAGAAAATTTATTTTAAATTCCATTCTTTAATGAGACAGATAATTCATGTCATGGCTATACCCTGCATCACTTGGGATTTTCAAGCTACTAAAATACTTATTCTATGCAAAATCTTGCCTTAAAAATTTTTTCTAAGATACACTGGCAAATGGTCCTCTCAGCATATAGGTAATTGAATCTGTTTTGCTGTTGCTGTTCTCCTTTATTTATTTTAAAAATTATTATTACTGCAGTATTTTATAGCAATTAGCTTCAGCATATGAAATTCTCTGGGACTTGGGCAACATACGTACATGATTTTCAAGTGAATGTCCTAGTTCTCTTTCCTAACAGGGAAATGTTGTTGCAAAGGATTTTGAGTCTGCTGTTTATTTTGGTGTTTAAATAGATAGATTTCCATAAATAATTGTGGAAAATTGCATTTAAACAACAATAGGCAGTTGTATAAGGTTAAAATCTATGGTGATAGCAGAAGAAATGTGTTGGGAAGATTCATTTAAGGGAATAAAGGTAGAAGAAAGGGTGTTGGTAAGGCACGACAGTCAAAAAATTCTCAAGGTATGAGACATAGATAAACCATGAAGAAACAGACAATTGCATAGTGACCCTCATTGTAACTACACATTTTCTCCAATCCCACTCAATTCCACCCCAATCCCTTAGAGAGTAAGGATTGAGTTATTTGTTTTATTTCACTGTCCCTCTAGAATTGTAGTTTAACATTTCAATCCAAAAAATAAGTATGTGTATTTCTTTAGAGAGGATTCTAGAGCTTGTGCTGCCAAAGTATGTGGCTGTCACTAATTTCCTGAGTTAAATTGTTTGGAATCTGTCTGGCATAGAGTCAGAATTTTGTTCTTCTGTGTATTTCACCTGTAGGAACTGCTTCTGCTAGACATATTCAGAGCTCTGTTGAAGCAGCTGTAAATTTTACTGAAATGGAGCTGTTGGTGTCTAGCTTACATTCATCATGTGATGCGAAGCTAGAATCAGGTGCCCCTTCTGCTTCATTTGGGGTGTAGAATACCTCAAGAACTTAACAACATTTGTTAAGTTTGAGGATTGACCCATTCTGTTGCAAAGCCATTATGACAGTCAGTGGGTCAGAAATAGTCTCTAGATTGCTAGTTGGAGCATTAATGTGGAAGGATCAAGTTCTAATCCCTATTCCAGGTACTGTTTTAAGCTACAGAAGTTCAACTGAAGAGAAGGGTAGAGTCTTCATAATACTCTCAATTCTCATAGCTCGGGAATCTTCCTGGAGATGTGGCATCTTAGAAGGAATAATTTGTATAAAGAAAGCTTCAAATTTTAATTTTTTTTTTCCACTACATCTGTGAATGTCTCGATTGTAAGGAATATTCCCCACTATTTTATTTATTAAAGCTGCACTGCATTTTTGATGCTTTATGACTCTAAGGGTTTTTGTA
This sequence comes from Turdus rufiventris, assembly GCA_013186435.1. Taxonomy (NCBI): domain Eukaryota; kingdom Metazoa; phylum Chordata; class Aves; order Passeriformes; family Turdidae; genus Turdus; species Turdus rufiventris. Next base: position 2,084,003 of record PYHW01009837.1, on the reverse strand, counting down.
AACAGAATCTACATTAATTTGGAGATTTTAACACTGAAATGGTGTAACTAAAGGCATAATGTAACTAAAGGCCCCAAATGTGCTTTGATATGAATGTGGTGGTTATGATAGAATCTCTCAAAATTCCTTTACTATAACTATTAGAGCTAAAAACTTTAGGGACACAGTTAGCTGACTTGCCATAATTAAAGCAATTTCTTATTGTAATCTGCCTTTAGTCAGGCATACCTGAGAGCTGAAATTAACCTTTTTAAAATTCTCATCTTTCATGCCTGAGAGATCCTTGAAGTGTGAGGGTATTAGAATGACTTTGCTTATTTTATTCTGCAGTAAGGATTTTTTTTTCTTTTCATGGTGAGTTCTTGTTTAAGTCAGCTCTCTCTGAAGTACATCTTTTATATATGTACATTTGAGTCCAGATAAGCCAATTACTTACTTACAATACAGTGGACTAAGTTTGTAAGAAAACTAGAATTTGATTTTGATTTTTTTTTACAGTTCTATTCTCATTTACAGTTATTATAAATATTTTAAACTATTACTGATAGTAGAATTTCCAGAATACCCTTAAATATACATACCTGCTATTGAAAAAATGTATTTTGTAGAAATAGGTGCTACGGACACAAAATACTCAACAGTAGAAGTCGTGCGATACCATTTCTCAGCACTTCAATTGATACTTTTGTTTAGGAGTTTCTGGTATTCATGCTCTCTCTTAGATTTTTGCACTGGTTTCCTTTTCTCAGGCATTAATGCATCACTATTTCCCGCTACATCCTAATTTTTTCCCTGTCCTGTGTGCTTCTTGGCTTCTTTAAGTGTTTAAAGTCCTGGACTACCTAGCTTTAAATTTTCCAGAGAAGCTTTTCTCTGTATCACAGAGAGATATTTCCACCAAGTACTTTTACTCTAGTCTCAGAATGTTTTCCTATTTTCTTAAATGTTTCATTTTTGTTAACTTTAATGTTGGTGGGGTTTTTTTGTTTCACATGGCAATTAAGCCTTCTTCAACAATATTATTTATCCTTACTGTTGTATTTGTATTCTTTGAGTCTTTTTGGTCCTTGCTGATGACAGTAGATTATATTTAGTTTGCCTAAATCTTGCAACATAGAATTCCCTGAGGTGTTAAAGTTCATTACTGTTCTTCAAATCTTTTTTAACTTCCTGGTGATATGCCCAGAACTGAATATGCTGTTCCAGAAGCAGCTGTGGAAATGCAGGATATCAAGTGCTGAAACACATTGTATTGTATCTTTTGATGTGCACAGCCTAATTCAGCAAAGGCCTTTTTACAACCAGTTCACATCTGTAAACTATATTGACTTAATTTTCCTGACTTTGTGTTTTTCAGAATACTTTTTCTTTTTCTTCAAAAGCTTTTCCTAGTAATTTTTCCCAGTCTAATGCAATTTTATTATCTTCAGTTATGTTGTGAAAATCTTTGCCTGAATGATATTGCTGGTGCAATTTATGCATTTCTTCACCTTATTACTTGATGGCCTTTTCACTGTTCAATACTCACCATGTCTTAAAACTTTTTTGAGTATAGAGTATTAACATTTTCTTCCCTTGTGAATTTTAATAAGTATGAAGTAACTTTGTAACTGTGCTAAATCACTCACTGAAATAGGAAAAAATTTCTTTCATTAGATGGCTTTATTTACCTTTTCTCTGTGCTCTCTGAATAACAAGGAAATTTTAAACATTTTATTTCTTTTTTAAAGAAATAAACTAGAACCAGTTAATATGTGGTACCATGTTGCTTCTCTGTAGCTGGGCTGGATTTCTCAGGTCTTTGAAGGACCTTTCTCCTGCATGCTCAGAGCAGAAGTGGCAGTACAATATAACACCTCACTTAGGAAAAATACAGGACATATTTGTCCATAAGTTTCATAGCCTACTCCTAGAATGTCAAAGTAAAAATAGCAGCTCAGTATCTGATTATTGACTCTTCAAATTTTATGTCTTTCTGGCCCATCCTATGTCATACAATCAGTCCCTTCTCATGCAGAATTACCTCGCCTGGGCGCAACAATTCCAGTCTGTTCCACTTACAACTCTCTGCTGAGCAAAGTTGCCATTGCTCTCTTATTTCCTTTATAGCTCCTTACCTCTTTGTCTCACCAGTCTCACTTTCTCCTTTATTATGCCTGGACAAGAAAAATCCTGGAATAACAATGCTGAAATGCGAAGATCAGTTCTAGATCTCTTCCCATAATATCCTTTATCCTTCAGGAAAAGAAATTGGATAGGGGGAGGAATTAATCCCTTTGTGATCTACAGTGTGATCTATAGTCTTCCTGGTTGTGATGCTTGCTTGTTGAAGTGGAAATCTTGTTATTTAGCTACAAGAGTCAATAAAATATATGTTGAATGTATGTGTATATATATGTGTGTGTGTATATATATACACATAAATATATAAAAAATTCTTTTTCTTTTTTTTCCCCACACTGAGTAATGCTGGAGGAATTGTTTCCAGGAAATGTTAATTTTGTAGTTTCAAAAGGAATCCTCCACTCAGTCAGGTTTCAAGCAAGTGTGCTGGAGACATTCTTATGGTAACAAAAATGCTCCAGAAATAATAGGAAATATATAAAAATCCTTTAAAACCAGTGAATTTTGCATATGTTATCATACAAAGCATAAAATTATTATTGTTAAATTTTTAAAAGGACTAAAATGACAAACAATATTGCAGTCCAAGTGCTTAAATTTTGGCTAAAATAATGTAAAGCAGGATGCATCATGGAAAAAGCTGGATTAATAATTTTCCAGAGAATTACCTTAATAGCAGCTGTCCCTTGGCAATGAAGTAATGGCAATAGCATTTAGCTCTTGTTTAGCAATTTCTATTTTCAAATTACTGCACTTATTTAATAGATTTGTTAGAGGGGAAAACAATTCTTGTCTAAAACCCTTTAATAACTTTATATTTTATCTTAGGACTGAGTAAGGTAATCTATACAAGTGAAAAGAGCTTAGAACTAGAAAGAGTTTCTTCAGTTCTGTAGAAAGACCTGACTACCTCCTTTTATGTATTCTGAATATAAATGACCTGACTAGAAGTAGAAACCTTTTCAGAAGGATGGAAACTGGAAAATATAAAATGTTCTACCATGGAATCCTTCTAACCAGTAGAATAGATAAGTAATAATACAGTTTTCATCAAATAAAACTTTATTCCAGGGTTCTGGAAACTGAAGGTAATTTTCTCTTGAATCTCTTCTCTCAGTGCAATATGCTTGACAAGTCCATGCCACTCTAAAAGACCTTTTTAAAATAAATGAATTTATTTAACTGAGGGGAGAAAAAAAAAGGATAGATACCCTCATGAGATTAGCATTGACCTTTAGAGAGTTAGTCCCTACAGAAGAACTAGGCTTTTTGCCATTTTTTTTGGTAATTTTGTAGTTCAATAAGAAGGGATTCTTTCAGCTTTCTTCATTACTGGTGAAGATTATCTGTAATTAAGTAAAAATGAGATGGAATGAACATACAGCAAAAGAATGATAAACATGTTTACATGTTTTGATAAACATTCCTGCATTTTTTCCTCTTGTAGCATTGATTCATCTGCATCATACTAAATGTAAATGAGCAAGATGTAAAATTAACCCACCCTTGCAACTATCTGAAGGGAGTAATTATCAGATGCTTACAAGCTGTTTCTAGAATAGATCCTTTCCAAGTACATTAAATTTTATTGTGTCTGTGTTTGAGTTTCCAATTACAGTGGATCACGTTCTTTAACAATATAAATGCTGTAGGTCCACTAAAGCCAGTGGAGCTGTTCAGCTTTTTCTTTTACAGGAACAGTGACTGAAATTATCAAGATCTCTATTGCAATTTCGATGTTGCAATAGAGGATAGCAATTTTTGTGTGCTTATTGTGAGAAATCAGTGTATGGACAACTTGTGATTACTGGTCAATTGTGTTCAGTTCCCATATCACAGGTGCTCAACCTGTGGAGCCATGGAACCAAGCCCGTAACTGTTTGCATAGCAGATGTTCAAGAACAAGAAAATTCAGATTTGATAGCTAACTTTATGCTAAGTATACATAAAAAAAAATATCCTCTCCTGGAAAGCTAGTTTAAGACTTTTGGGGAATGGGAAATTGCCAGAATAAAGGATAAAAAGCTAATTAAGTATTTACTGGGTTTTTATTCTGTGTGGTTTTTGGTTGGGTTTGGCAAGTCAAATAGCTAAGTATTCACTTGAGGCAGACTAGACTGAAAAAAGCTAAAGACATCTGGATCTAGTCCCAAGAAACTGTTGTCCTGGTACTAATACCCTGCAGATTAGGATCTTAAACCTAGAAAGCTCCCTTATGCTAATTTCTGAGAGAAGTAAGAGATTGTTTTCATAATAGAAGTTCACCTACTTTTCTGTGATAATCAAGTATAGTTACAGGAACCTGTGGGAAATTCTAACTAAGTCAGGTCAACACTGATAGAAATTTAAATATCAAAATAAAATTTGAGAGTTAAAAATTCAAACATTGAAAGGTTTTTTTTTTTGGTTTTTTTTTTGCATCTAAGATATCGGAAATCTAATGCTGACATGTATTATGAGGAAACACATTGACTGAGTTCAACGAACAGAGAAATAATGCTTTTTGCAGCAGTTTGGACTTGAGTTGACATAAGTAGCACATGAAATTGCACCTTTACCATTTTCAAGTTCTTTCTTGTATACTTGTGACATAATTACTTTATAATATTACTTTTTAACAAACCTCACAATTTTAAGAAAACTATGCAAAGAGTTTCCGTACATGTGACCAAATGATGGAGAACAAACAAGAGTCTAGCTACATAAAGCTGTGTATGAGAAATACTATTCAATTTCTCAGCAGTAGGGAAACTGTAGCGCATGTAAGGATCTAATATGATCAGAAATGTCTTCCTGAAAATTCATAAAGTTTCCTTCAAGTCTGTTTTTTTTCTGAAACCTGGTACAGAGAACTGACAGAAAAAGCCAATAGTAAGCCAGGACTTTGAAAACTTTCTGAATGATCTTGACCTTCTGTGAATGACTCTGTCTTTGTTGAACTTATACCACATTCCAAACTTGTTTTTCAATAGTGCGGTAATGATTTCCAGACCTTGGGAAAGTGTGAGTGATGCGAGTACAATATCTCTCTCTGAACATAATTACTAATCAGATTGTATTTCAGAAATGAAATGCAGCTATTAATACTCTGTAAATCAAAGGGACTCTTTGAGTGGAAACTGAGTCCATTTCTGTTAGAGAAATGAGGCATAAAAGAAAGGTTTATGGAAACCTAACCTCTTTTCTTTTGCTTTTCTCCCTTTAATGCTGCATTTATATTTTTGATATTCACCTCCAGACAGTATTAAAAGATAAATACGTTACCAACATAAAAGCTCCATTTTGAGTAATAGTGATGATTAGATTTAAGTTAAATTGGAGTATCACATAGAAATATAAGTTCTCAGTCAAAACTTTTCTAGACTTTACCTTGATGGTTTCCACTGCTTGTGGTCTGATTCTGATCTCAGTGATGTGCTCTCCAAGCTTTATTTTCAAAAAATTTTCTCTTAAAAAATTCTGTCTATTCAGGTTTGAGGTTGTAAAATGGAGTCTGCCAAAAGTCCCATTTGTTCTGTTATAGATGATGGTGGCCGCATCAGTGTCTGGACATTCATTAGCCTATGTTTTCAGGCTTGCTAGTGAAAGATCACCATTTTCCCTCGCCTGAAACCAGTCCTTTGTTTCTGCCTTTGTTTAACATGTTTGTGAATAGAGCTGGGATAAAAGTGGAAGTCAGTAGATTTTGGAAAGACCTAATCCCAGAAGCTACTTGAGAAATATAGGGACTCTTCCATTGGTCTTCATGGATACTGAGAAAAAGCAAGTTGAGTTCTTGCAAGCCTTTAGGGTTATGGGAGTTAGTCATCAGCAGCAGAAAATTGTCTGAAAATTTGTAGGTGATTCCAACCTTGAGAACCTCTCTCGATATCTATACTGGGATTTTCATTTGGTTTTACTTACAGTAAATGGAAGTGAAATTATATCTTGTTTCCTCTGTAAAGTATTATAGAAACCACTGATGAAGAGTGCTACATAAAGGTTTCTCCAAGAGGAAGGAACTTTAAGAAAATGTGTCCCCAGTGAAGATAATTAAACTCAGTAGAACTCGTTTACCCTAAATGTATTTTCTGGAATAAAACCAAAAAATACTAAACCAAAATCCAAAGAGACTTGTAGTGAATTTGCTAGCTTTTCTTACCCAGTGAAACACTCAAGGGGAAAAAAAATAAATCTGTTCTTTCATCTCTAGGGACTGTAATGCTGTAGGCAGAGGCTTAGTACACTGCTTTCTCTAATTCTTTTATTATTGTGAATTATCTTCTGCTGACAGCTTATAACCTTTTTTACAATAAGAATAATTTTTGATACTTGATCTATCTGCTACTGTATCAAACTGAAGATCAAAGTCTTCTTCCTAGATCTTGTCCTTTTAAGAGTGTAGGGTTGCTTTAAAAAAAAAAAATCCCATTATTGCTTTGTTATTCGATATTACAATAACTCTTTTCATGTGACTTTAATTTTTCTCATTTTGAAAGCCCCGATACTGATTGCTTCAGAGAAAATATAAGAGTAAAACTGTGCAAAAAAAAAAATATTGGTTGTGATTTAGCCACATACACAAGTTGGAAATTTGTCAGATTTCCCTTTGTCCAATTTCAAAGATGGTATTTTTCTTATTAATGGGGTCATATAGGTCATCATCATCTTCATGTCATTATATGTATGTTTTATCCAGGTTAATACCCACTCTTACAGCCTTTGCTTCCACATTGAGGCCAGTTCCTAAATTTTTTGATAAAGAACCTTACTTTTCTGAATTGTTAATAAAAAAATAATAAATCTAACCCAAAACAATCACAAAAAACTCTCTTTTATATCTTATGTTAATTGCCTGGTTCTTGTTGCTTTTAATAAAAGATGTTTGGAGAATCCTTTTCAGTGGAAAATGTTCTCTAGAAATGTATAAAACTCTGCCTTAATACCACTTATTGTCATTGTCAGATGAGGAGGTCACAAAGCCCCATAATTTATTTTTCTGGCTCTTATACATGGTTTTTATAAACTCTGGAGGAAAGCTTGTTTAAAGAGGCACTGTGAGCCATAAGAAATGCTGTTAAATTAGATTTATGCGGTTTACTTTGCTAGGAAGTGCTGTGCAAAATAAAACCTGAACATGTGATTTTAATGCTGCACAAAGGCTTTTAGTCCCTAAAGTAAATCAGTCACAAAAGTTTATAAAATGGTACCAAAAGCTTTTCTTTCCTTGCTAGCTGATTCAAACTGGGCTTTTAGACTCGAAGTGTACACTGTCTCCCATTATTAGATGTGATGTCTGACATTATGGGAGTAGGAAGGAACTGAGCCATTGTTGAGATTGCGCCTATTATCAAGGCTGCTTTGGATACTGGGCACAGTTAAGCAATAAATGGGCAACTCTTGCACACAGTGGCAACCTTTTGGCAGCCTTTTTGCTGCTTCATGGCACTGTGCATTGAAGCCTTTGAGCGAGTTGTGTGCAAGGGTGGTCACTGGTGGTGTCACACATGAGGTGATGAGTATGAGAGATGGCACTGCAGTACAGCACTGCAGCATCTCTAGCCCTACTTGCCCCAGCAGGCAGTTTCTTTTACACATCATCACTGCAAATGGATGAGATTATAGGGTTAGCAAAATGTGTGTGTGTGTGTTTGTGTGTGTGCGTGTGTGAGGAGCATAACCAGAGGCCACAAGAGTAGCCATTAAATGTCATGTGCAGTCTAGTACATGTGAGATCTGATTATTTGTTGAGTAGCTAAAAACATCTCTATCAAAGTTCTAAATCAGAGAACTTTCTCCCTTTGTCTGCACTGAAGCTAAACCAGTATTAGAATTCATTGTCAATTTAAGATAAATTGCTTAATGTTTTAAAAGGTCTATAAACCATGTCAGAATTTATTAGTAACAGTTGTTAGTATTGTTCTAATTCATAAAGACTGCATCTTTGTCCATCTGAATCCATAAAAGCCATCCAGTTTAAATCCCTTCCACAACCTACTGGTCATGCAAATGTTTACAATTCATTGGTCAATAGAAACAGTATTACATATTCAGTTTAAGATTTGTAATTGTTTTACATTACAAATTCACACTGTATACAACTTGTGTATACAATCAGAAGCCCAAGGGCAAGAGTTACTTGTTGAAATATGCAGGTAACATACAGCTCTACTCCGTGCCTTTGGTCAAATTTTCACAGAGTAAAACTGAAAGATATTAAGTTAAAGATCAAAGGAATTTACGTTTTTTAATCGATAAGCTACGTTGTGAATGGGACTATACAATTATACAGGTCTGAATTGAGTGATTCAAGATTCTTCAGGGGTATTCCTATTTGAGGACTTGAAGTCAAAGAATATTCTTTTATCTAGAAAGGAAATATTCCTCCCTTCTGCCTAAATAATTAACTTTTAGTATGGTTTGTGTTAAGCTTTAAATGTTAAATTCAGGAATATCATTATTAATTGGAAACTTGAGTTTAGCTTCACTATATTGCATATCCTTAATCTATAATGGACTACTTGATGATCTCAGATGGAAACCATGACTACTAGGTCTCCCTCAAGCAAAACAGTAATTTAAAAAAAAAAATTATGTGGAAGTCCTAGTTTTGAAGGAAGTAGTTCTGTTTGGAGGCCTATTCAAGACTATAAATTGAACTCTGCCCAGACTTAAGGAAACATGACTATGTTCTGCTCCAATACTTGGCACTTGTCTTGAACAGTGCTTTCTCTAGCAAGATATAAATATCTAGAGCAGCAGATATACTTGCTAATGAAGTGTGTCATTCCATTTCATGCTTCTTTTCACGAGGATATGGGCACAAAAAGGTGCACGTCATGTAATTTCCTTTGTTTAGTGCACATCCTGAAATGCAATCTGACAGTATTGGAATGGCTTAGTTATTATAAATCCTATAAAGAAAAAAATCACTTAAGAAAGATAAATACAGAACCAAGGTTGTCTTAGAAAATTGTCACTCATCTCCAAGCCAATGATCAGCTCTGTGTTTTGATAGCATAAATATAGCCAGCAAAGGATACTCTAACTCTATTAACTATATTAAAGTATTCAAAGTGTGCTTTTTTTCTCCATGTGCTATCTGATTACAGTTGAGTGGCTAAATTTAGGTCTAGTGTTCTGCCATCTGTCTTTTAAAACACTGTAGTGTGTTAATGATTTTTCCTCAGTCCCTCATTGTAAACAAAATCTGTTGTTGGTTCTCGCTTGGGTAATTTTTCCTTAGCTCTTTACACTATGTGTTGGCACTACAGTCAGTTTGAAATCTTTCCCCTGCAGGATAAGTTAATGATCACAGCTGATGAAATTCAAAAAATATTCTTATAGCACACCTGGTCATGCACAAGGATATTGACTGTAGAAAGGCTTTTATAGTCAAAGTATGTTTAGTGAACTACTATGCTAGATTAAAGACATAAATTTAAAGTTTAGTTGTGAGTTCTGGGGCCACATTTGTTTCTGGTGTGTGGAGATTCCATTTATATTATGGTTTGTTTCAATGCCAATCCTGATGGAACTTCTGAAAGAATTGGTTAGAAAGCACTCTAAAACATAAATATGCATAAAATAAAATTCAGGAAGCATGTATAATTTTATATCATCAGTTGTTGTGTATTCCTTGAAAGGCTGACAGGAAATGTGCCTGTACATGCAGTCTTAAAAAGAGAGAGAATATGAAGATCAAAGATAATGTGGTTGTTTTTCTCGGAGACACTTGCTTTTTCCCATTCATTTGATATTAAAAAATGTTTCAAATACTATGGAACTACCTCTAAGAAGTGTAAGCTTAAATTATTTGTGTAAATAAAGAAAATAATACATTGAACATATATCTGCAGTCTGTAAGCCCATCCCATTTTTACTTCAAATCTATCTTAAGATTTGAATGTTTTCCCCTATATTACTTTGAGCACTAAAGCCAGATCCTAATCAGAAGTATTTCTTTGTGAAAATTCAACAATACTGCTTAATAATTTTGCTTTCAAATGTCTTATGTATTTATGCAGGTATAGATCCTTAAGATAAATCATAAGATTTTAATTGATTTTTTTTTAAATATCAAAAATGTCAACCTATAAACACACACACACACATATATATATATAAGTGTAGATAGATATTTAATAAAATCATAATTAAATGCACATAAAAAGCTAAAGGCTTTAACTTCCACATATGAAGGATGTTATCTTTTGTAACCTATTATAATATTCATGTTAGATAGGCTCTTGTTTTGCTTAGGGTTTCAATGAAATATTTAAAAGGTGTAAATTTTAGCTACTTTTTGGAAAAGTTGACAGAAAAAGGAAAATTGAAAATGAAAACCTGCCACTTATTCAAAATGGCTCAGGGCTATTATAAAGGACAGAATCTTGAGTAATTAAGAGTAAGCATCTTGTGCCTAAACTATATGAGGCAAAGAATGATATCTGTTAAAATTTAAAGAAACAAAGTTTGTTTTCATTTTTTTTGAACCATCACATACTTTGTTTTACAGAAAAGATTTGCCAGTAAATTGTACACTAGATTTATGTAACGAATTAATATGAACTGAAAATAATTTCTCACCTTCATCCATTTTCTGCAAAATTCAAAACACAGAAATTATTAATTTTCTTAGTCATAGGCGCATCTTCATTATAAATTCATCAATAATATGGGTAATAAAATGGTTTTGAAACTTCCCTACAGATTTCTCTTCATTCTGATCTCAATGTCCTTCTAATTTAAAAGGTAGTTATTCTAAACAGAGAATTTATAAAAGAACATATTTTTATTAACATGGAACAACATTCATATGTAACTAGGTGGACAGAAATAAACACTAATGCTATATGCATATTTTACATGAAATGTTTGAACTCAGCTATAAAAATCTGCTATTTTCTTGTTTGTATTGTACTCTGTTTGGAAACAAATATTCACCTTGCGTGCCACTTCACATCAAAGGCTCATCACTATGGATTCCAGCTGGGCTAATTACCTCTAGTTGTCCCATTTCCACTATTTTGCCAATCTCAGTTTTATTGAAAACTACTCGACTATAGGCAATGAGAAGACAGTAATCCATGTATGTCTATGGAATTATTACATGGCTAGCAAGTCATGCCCATCATTAGGACTGAAATGCCTCTTAAGTATTTTATAATGTGCATAAAATGATTCTTTTCTCACTGCTGCAAATATTTGGCTTTGCAGAATATGGGGGATCCTAAAATTTCTACAGTGCATAGCTACTGTGTTTTTGATAGTAATTTTATTCCAGCAAAACTTAATTCAAAGTTGTTTGTAGAAGGAAACAGATAGTTGACATCTAACCATTTGACTTCCTTGGGCATGATGTCATAATTTATGTAACTAATACAGAACACATACCTAATCTTCTTTGGATTTTGGTTGTCATAGACTTTTGGATCTCCTGACACCAATTAAAAGGAGCAACTACATTTGAATTTCTCCAGGAGAACACTCGTGAATCCTTCTGCCTGATATAATGAAGTGCTTTCGTATTTCTTAAAGTCCTTATTTCATAAGGTCAGGAAAGTAAAATGGCTGCTCCATCTGTATGAATGTTGTAATTTTATGATTTAGAGATTATCTGCAATACTTCGAAAATTCTAAAATTGGGTAAAGACTAAAACTAATTAAAAAAGAAAACAAACCCAAACCAACCAAATTAATCCATGAGTTTAAAAAAAGCTATAATTACATTCTAGATATTTTTAGGGGTTAAATTTTATTAATTAGAGACTAAACACTACGGAATTTCCATATATTTGTATGGAAAACAGTGCTTTTCCATTGCACTTTATTGACTTCAAGTAATAACAGGCTTGTTTGTCCCATTAAGGAGCAGTGTGGGTCCATGGGTTGCTCTAGGAATTCAGCAGTAACACTGCGTCCTTGCAACCCCACTATTTTCTAGGAACACTGATGCAACATGGATTTGAATCATACTGGTTCACATGAAATGCAGACAACTGTCTACGAAGTGTTGATATGTCATGGAATACAGTGAAAATGTTCTTTTGAGAAGATTTAAGCAACCTCAATGCCCAGAAAGAAGCAGATCTCTTAGAAAAATGATTGTGCATTTGCGTGATTAGTCCTTAACTGAGATCCCAGTCTTAATTAAATCTTATGGGCTGCCATTCCCGTAGGAAGACATTTCTCTGCCCTCAGCAAAACGGGTAAGAAATCCTTCATCTAGAAGCCTTAGCTATTCATGATAAATAGAAATATTTTAAAATAATTTCCTTTATCTTTTTCAAATAATATTAGTAGGCTTTAAAGTACTGACAGGTATAGAAGTCAACAGGTATGGCCGTAGAATGTTATTTGAGGGTTTTGAGGCTTACATGATAATAGTTGAAGGGTTTTTCACTACCTCTATTCTTAAAAAGTTCAAGATATGTAAACTTTTAGTAATTGCCTGAGATTTCTAGCATTATGACATAATTACATTTACAAAAATACTGAATATAGAAAAGCAAGTAGGACCTAATCCATTATTTTTTATTTCATCTTGACAAATTATGAGCTCACACTGCTGATTATGTCCTGGTCTTTTACAGGTAATAGTTTTGATTGTTTGGGTTATCTGTAGAATTTTGGTATGTTGTTTTGCTGCATATAAACATATTTCATATGGATGTTCAAAAGAAGTGGAGAGACAGATCAGGGATTCTCTTTTGTTGTTTTTTTTTTTTTTTTTTGGTGGTATCTGATTTGATTATTCATATTTCCATGCATATGTAGGTGGCAAAATGTGAATACAGGGCACTAACCATTATGTTCATTTACTTTGCCATTTAGGAAACCCAGATGTTGACTGTATAATAACAAGGTGTTTCTTGTTGTAACTGTCCTGCTGTTCAGTTCCCCTGCTACTACAGTAGTTTGCTGCT
>PYHW01009837.1:2044505-2055856 GCA_013186435.1 Turdus rufiventris | reverse complement strand
TAATCATATATTAAGGTAATGTATTTTGAAAATTAGTTTTTCCATTATATTTAGGAAGAATTTGAATGTAATGATTTCTTCAATAGTTTTGAGGAAAACTTGGCCCTTTTCACTAATTTATAATTTCAGATACCTAAGATTACTAAGCGGTATTAGCAAAAGTTCACACTTTTTTTAAACAAATAGGTATAATTTCCTTTCACAGTTAAGGGTCTTTTCAGTATGCCGATCTTAGTTAAATTCAGTCACTGAAAGAGTCTTTGCTCTTGCTGTACTCTTGGCATTTGCTTTCTGGTGAGGTAAAACTTCTTGGAGGGAGTGCATGGCTCCTTCTCCATAAAATAGCTGAACCTGTACGGCTTCAAGACTGTGAAGAAACTTTCCAAAATTTATAGTGGGGCAGAGTATTTTAGTATGGTGTGATATGAGAATCCCCCTAAAGAGAAATGCCCCAAAAGAAAACCTATAATGTTCTTTTTTCATTCAGAATTTCTTTTTAGGGACTGGAAGCCTATTTACTTTGAAGTCAAAGTGTGAAAGGAGAAAAATATCAATAGCAGATGGGGGTGTAACACTTCTACAAAGAGACAAGAATTGTATCCCTTTTGCAGGTTACATGTTTTGAAATCTTACACTCCCTCCATTTTTCTATGAAGCAGAGATGCATAGAATGAAAACTGTCAGTTTACATCATCTGTTGTGAGGTTAGATAGATAGATACTCAAAAATTGCTCTGTGACACACACTAGCTGACAGGTTGAAATTCCATATTTTAAAGTGTTAGATGTTATCTTGTGTTCGCTGTCATGTTTCCATACGTAAACTAGACCACCTGTTTCAGAGATTTTATATAAAATACAGTAACTATACCTGTTCAGGAAACAATGCATGTGTTGTGTAGTTCTAAGATAAGTTTGCACAATCTCGGTGTTGTGCTCAGTGATCCCTAATATGTTCTCTAGAAAAATCATTAACTGGGCAACACAAACATAAATAAGAATTATTTTATTTGATTGTGAGAGTAATAAAAAAATTCATGAAAGCTCTCCACTTTCTACTGATATGAAACAATTCAGATATGGAAAGTGTTTTTAACATCAAAAAATTTGATAGTAGTTGTTATATGGTCTTTTCTTCCACAAATGGTGAAGTCAACTGTTATCCTTCAGTAAAGAGCATAGTCATCTTGGTATGTCTGAAACTTGTCTTGAATTATGGCTAGCTGACATCTTTACATTTAGAAGGCAGCATTAACTAAGAGAAAGTTAGTAAAAAACCACTATCCATCAGCCACAGTGAGAAAGCAGAAAGTTTATAATAAACTAGAATTGGCAGAAATTTAAAAAAAACCCAAACAATCATCCCCTTCATTTTACTCAAATCAAGCAATGTCGGGACATGAAAAACAGATCTTAAAATGGTAGGAAATTTTTTTTATTCTTATTATCTTCAGATTGCTTTGATTTTAATCATAGAATTGATAAGGTTGGAAAAGAGCCTTAAAATCATGAAGTCCAGCTGTTAACCCAGCACCAGTATTGTGTTCACCATTCAAGCATGTCTTCAGGTGTCATAGCCACATGTTTTTCGAACACTTGTACAGATGGTGCCTCCATCACTTCCCTGGGAAATCTGTTCTAATGCTTTACAACCCTTTTTTAAGTATTTGAAGGATTGTATCAAGAAACATAGAATTAATATGAAACCAGACAGAAATAAAATGTCTTTTTAAATCCTTAAACCCTGTGAATAAGGACATTTTCTGCTGAAGATTAAGTGCTGAACACTTATAGACAAAGCTTTAACTATAAGAAAACAAAGCTATGAATTTCATTGCAATTGGTGAAAAACTGGAGTCTAATTTTTTTCTAATGCCTTTCTACATCAAACCATAGATGAGAAATATCTCTAGTAAAACATATTTATAGGAATTCAAGAGTATTCAATTCAAATATTGATCTATTTTCGCAAGGTAGCCTTTTCTGTGACTGTGAAAGAAAACAATGCTCAAAACACTGTTTAAGGATGACTGGTCAATCTGTGCATAATATGAGAACTTTGCAAGGTTCACACTGCATCTCTAAATGCAAGTCAGGTTATGTAAGCCTAGCTTTTGCCTTGCATTGCTTTACACAACTCTAATTTCAAGTACGAGTATGAGCAGAAATTCAGACACAAATGTGTATGATGCAAAATTATTGTTAATTTTTGGTTCCATATATATATATATAACACACACAAATAAAACTAAGTCTCCTTTTCCTTTAGCAAAAAACTGAATGTAACAACTTCTGCAATTAGCAGTAAAACCCAACCATGCTAAAGGTATAACAAAGGAAGAAGTGGGCATAGGTGATGGTGGAGAAGAAATAGAAATGGAGCAACAGAAGACTTGTCTTCTTTCTTTATTTTTTCCCCCAACATTTTAGTACTGTTTTAGTTAGGCTTAGCCCAGTCTTCATACCTCACCTTCATAAATCTATTAATACTACACATCTCTGAAAAGATTTTGGGAAAAGCAAGATTGTGACTTAATATTTCATCTGTTTCAGTACTTTTTTAGTTTCTTTGTTTTTAATAAGAAAGAACCCTCTGACACACACTTCCTAAGAAGAAGAAGTAGAATTCCACATAGATTTTCTGATGAGACTTCTATTCCATAAGTGTTTCCTTCCTGAATGTGGAATGCTTTTTTGTTTTTTGGTTGTTTTTTTGTTTTGTTTTGTTTTGGTTTTTTTGGTTTTTTTTTTTTTTTGGTAACTTTCATAGTATCATAGTATCACTTTAGATACTTCAAGTCAAAAATTGTTTAAGCCCTATGGTAGGAAGACTAACAACAGCAATGGTTGCATTAACTTCACTAGAGGGGAAAATAAAATGCTGCATTAAAGTTCTGTCTCAACTTTCATTTTTAATAATACCTTCCTTTGGGACACACTGCTTTTCTCTTTTTCTCTCTCACTTATTTTGAAAAGGGCAAAGAAGCCCAGGTTATTTTGTTAATGTGATGCATGAATGTTTACTGATGAAACAGAAGGTTAATTTTTTTAAGAGGTATGAAACAAATAGAAAAACTGATCTAAAAGCTTGAGCTGGATACAGGAAAAAAACAAAACCCTTTATTTGTAAAATGCACTTATTTTCATCTCTGCTTTGCCATGATAAAATACCTCAAAGGAAGCATGAAAGACATGAAAAATTCTGAGGAGTGATATCACTGTATGAGCAGTGTGGATTTGAGTTGATTTCACAGCAGGTAAATCCTGCAGAAGAGTCCTGCATTTTCCAGTTAGAGCCTAGCACTGCTTACAGTGTTTCTGATGCTAACGTGCAGTCCACACAACCCCAGCATTCACTGTTTTCTCAGCTGTGGAATGTTTTGCTCATTATTGTCAACCTGCTGTAGCTTTCAAATGTCATCTTGAAGGTGAAAGTTTATATGACCTCTTTTCTTGTGTCAAGAGATCTGTGATATAACAACTCCTCTGCATTAACAACCAGAAGAACAACACAGATCACTACCCTAAGAGCTGATTTCTGTACATTTAGCAACTGATTTTCAGTTACGTTTTTGGTTAATGTTAATGCAAATTTATTACAGATTCAACTGTTACTTAACCCTAAAAGATATTTCTCTAAGGAAGATCTGAATAGTATATCGGAACTATTGATTGTTTAACACTTAAAAGCCGTTTATATGTGACACCAGACTTGTGCCAATATGTGAAATTAAGTGAAATTATTACTTTTGTCTTATGATTTTTAGTTTTGAAAATTAAATTGGTTAAGAACATTTTAATTGGTGGTTTCTGAGGAAAGGATAGCATTATTCCTTATTTACTTTTTTCCTTTTATATTGAAAAACTAGGTACCATGAACTGATATCTGAACCTGAAGTTTCTTTCAGATAAACCTAAGCAATTTTAGTGATCTAAAATGCCTCTTCATTTGTTAGGGCTACAAGTAAGATTGCAACTTTCATGCTTTATCTATAGATCCATGTTGAGAAATAGCTGAATGGATGAAGACCTCCAAGTTTGCATATCTGTATTAGTCTCTATATGCATGCTTATATATATATATATATATATATATATATATATATATTTACATACACATATATATAATCTTGGATTAATTCCTCATATTTGCTCCATGCAATATAATTTGTGATTTTGCAGTGAATAGTTTTGGCTAATTAGATTATTCTCAATATGTTCTGAATGTGGAAAGTTAGTTAGAAGTCGATGCTTATCAGGTCTATCCAATTTCCTACAGTCTGGTTTATACATATATTGGGTTTGGACTATTTAAAATTATTCATATAAGATATGCTTCACTGAAAACTTGTTGCCATGTCTGAAAGACCCAAAGTTATTTTAATTTTAAAATAATAATGGGGAAACCATTTGTGCTATACAGATACAGAAAAATATTTATCAACAGATAGAGATAAAACTCAGTGTATAATCATAGATAGCCCAGAATCAGATCGTATCTCAGCAGTTGATGACTTTTGTAGGATAGACATGCTGTGAATATCAGCTTTCTCACATAAGGGTTGTTCCTGCTAAATGGGGTGGCTCAGGCAAAGAAAGGCTAAAGTATTAGCCATGTGGTAAAATAACTGAGAAGAAAAATCAAATGGTTTCCTTTATTGTGTTTTTTTTAATATGTGCATTCTTTTCTTCTTTGTGTGTATTTGTGTTTTTTTAAAAACTACAAAATATTAGAATTTGATATCTGATTTTTGATGTAAGGGGTGCTCCCTAAACTATTATCTTAGCTGATTCTTTAATATTTTTCTGCAAGTTTTAAGAATGTGTATGTTCTTTTCCCATATTTTCATAAATAATTAGTTAATTTTGTGATATTTTTTTCCTCTTACAAACTAAGGAAGACTTAAAGAAGTCAAACAGAACTTTTTCTTCTGTTATGGGTAGATACCACTATTCAACACTTTCTAGAAGGACAATAGAACTCAAAATCAAACTTTCATCTGTTTCCCAAGTAACAGAGATACAGCTACAAAACTGTTGCACTGAATGGAAGGAAACAAAAAATGTTTCCATTTTTCTACTATTTTTGAGTTTGAAGTAAACACTAGGAATATCACTACTTCAGAAAGTGCAAGATAAGGAACTGGAGGCCTGCATTTAGGTTCCATTGTGTTTGTTTTGTCACTTTGAGGTTTCTGCACACCTTCTGTGACTGCACAGACAATGTCAGAAAACATGCTAAATAAATCATAGAATTTTTTATTTGGTTTTTTTTTTGTTTCTTCGTTTGTTTGTTTGTTTTGAAAAAAACTGTTACGTAGTAGAATTGGTCCTTTCCATGAATGAAACAAACAGAAAAGCAAGTTTTGTGTTTTCATGTTTTCTGATTGCTTTCTAGGATCTTTTCAGAGAAAAACTATTTATTCTTGTAGGAATTCTAGTTCAAAAATGAAAGAAAAAAGTACTAGTAAACTGATTTAAGTTAGTAAATTATGTACATGTAGGTTACCCTATCTAGCTAATTGTATAGAATTTAGTAAGCCTTTGTGTAAGTACAGTAATTTCACAAATACAAGCCGCACCATTTTGACTAAAATTTTGCTCCCACACTGGAAATGAGGCTTGCACTCAGGAGCGGCTAATATGTGAATAATTTTCTGACAATTCCAACCCCTGAAGTGGAAACCAAGGTGCCAAGTCGAGCAACCTGCCAGTAAAAGCCGGCATTTCGCGATTGTTACAAATTGTTGTGCCACGGGTGCAGCTGGCTCCCTGCAGGCAGCACGGGGGGCAGGGGAGGTTCCTCCTTCCCTCCTCTCCTACAGCCCGAGGGAGAGATGAGGGGTCCCCGTGCTGCCATCCCCTCAGCCCGCGGGGGGAGCGGGGGGGCTTCGTCCCCTCCCGCCACCGCCACGGGAGCGGGGGGGGCTCTGTGCCCCCCTGCCACCACGAGGCAGCACCGGGCCGGGGCGAGCGAGTCCAGTGGCAGTGGCGGCCGCCCCCGAGTGGTCCTGCTGAGCGACCCCACTGAACTGGGCCACCTGGCCCCGTCGGCAGCCCTGAGCGGGCCGAGCCTGCACAGCCTTAGCCAAGCCAGTAAACACCCCACCATGCCACGATTCTGTTACTATTTGGCAACTTTGTTGCACGTGGGTCCTCTCTGTGAACGACAGAGAAGCTTATACTCAGGTGTGGCTTATTTATGGACAAAGAACGAAATGTTTGCCAACACCCAAAGATGAGGCTTATAGTCCGTGCGGCTTGTATTCGTGAAATTACTGTAATATAATTGTAATATATTCCCAATCTTTCTCAAATTTGTTAAGCATAAATTATTTTCCTCACTATAAACGTTGACATACTTAATCCCCATTTACCATTTGTGTGTCATTGAGACAACTATTTCACAACTAATTCTTACTTAATTAGAACATAAATAAAGCAACTGAGTTTTTCTCTGTGTTGCTACTCCAGCTTGGGGGAGGTCTCCTGTAAACAGAGCCTCATCCTTGTAATTTAAGCATCAGCTTCACATTTCATCAAATGCTGCAGTAAAAGGCAGTAAATGAGATAAGAGATCAATTTGTTAATGTAATTGTCCCCTCTGTTCACTACGAGTCTCTGATTGTTTCCTTGTGATTTCCTTAGCTGTCACTAACATCCATCCGTCATTTTTGCCCTTAAATTCCAGATGTTGTGTAAAAACTACTTTCAATTATGTATGAAATTAAAAGGTTTTAGTGTAGTATGGCCATGGAAACCTGGTTTACCACAACTGTAATTAGCTGTGATTATAAACTGAAGGTTCATCTCTCACTGGCTTAAAGTGCATTGTTAAAGTTCATAGTAATATTTAGAAGGCGGGTATTATATCAAAATATAAATAATATAGTAGTTCTAACAGATTACTTTGTTTAATTTGTGAATGAAATTTTTGTACAGGAAGTATCCAAACTCGTGGCAATATCAATCTCTCAGTTTATTTTTTATTAGACATCATTTATATTGTATATTAAAAAAATGATACAAATATTTTTCTCTTCTGGGAAAATGTATAAATAATTTATAAACATGCAATATTTAGGTGCTCTTATATGACTATTGTGCTACTACAGAAGTTTTTGCTATGCAAGGAGGAGTGTACAAAGAAAGAAATGTCATGGAAAAGATGGGTTTTTTTAATTCTACTTTCTCTGAACAGGTGTTGTGATGGAATACATTAGTTCATTTTTTCCTTAAGTTTTAGATGTAAAGTTAATGTCTAAAGTACATTAAAATGTCTTTCCTGGACTGCAATCAAACTTCCTTTAAAACTTTTTTCCATAAATTCTGTTCTGAGTTAAAAGTAGGAAAGGCAACTTAAAATTGCAATGTTTTTTATGATCACGAGATGCATAAATTTAATTGGTTTTCCTCTAAATTTACATGGCTTGTAAAATCACTCATGGAAGCATTTGTGCAATTTGCACAAAAGTTGTCCAGAATTTATAGTTAGATGATCTTCAGTATTCAAATGAACATTAGCATCATTATTGCCTTTGTAGAGATGAGAACTTTTCAATTCTTAATCAGTCATTAAAGTGAGAGACATTGTTCTGTGCTTTAAGGAAAAAACTTGTCAGTGTGAGTTTCTTTTTTAAACTCAGACATGAAGCAACTTGTCAATGCTTCTGTGACAAATCTGTAATTTAAGAGATATTATTAAGAAAACTAACTCATTTACTCTGTTCTGTATCTCTACAGAATAGCTCTTTGCAGTTTTAAACTCACAGGATGAGACTGATCGTTTACAGGGGCTAAAATCTGAGCAGTACACTATCAAATAGGATTTGTCTTGTCTTCCCTGCTATCCCAGCCCTGCCACAAGTGTAGGCAAAATGGTGCTATCATCACCTGCAGCAGAGTGAAGCCAGACGGTCTTTTCAAGGACACCATAGCCAGAAAAGTTATCTAAGGGAGACAAAGATGATGCTTCTTTTTCTGGCCCAGTCTCCTGGAGCTCACCCAAGTGAATTAGAATATGTTCAAGTTAAGTGCTTTTTTCCCTCCCCACCACCTGGAGCCTGCATCCATTCAGATGGCAAGGTCTGCTCACTGCAGCTTCAGAATGCCTGAGGAATAAACATGTTTCCCTACTGAGTATTTCTGCGTTAGACCCCTGAATAGCAGTCACGTAGAACTCAACTCTTACAAATTGTATGGCCTCAATCTTCATGCCCCTGGCAGATGAGGACAAATATGCAAATACTATGCATAGCTTAGGCTGTCAGTTAAATACAACTTGGGTTTGTCTATTTCTGTTATTTAAATAGCTACATAACAGTTGGTGGCTTTTAGAAAAACCAAAACAAAAAAGGCTAGTGTGGTTTTGAGTCCAAAACCATTTTTTCTTCCATTAATTAATTTCTATCATAAATCCATCTCTTCTAGATCTGAGTCTTTCTAGCATAGTGGGAAGCATTTAGGAACTTTTTCTCTCTCTGTCTTTTATAATGGCTATGAAGATGTTCACAGTGTCACCATATGCATATTAAATAGACCAAAATAATGGATTCCAGTCCCATACATGTAAATTAAGTGTTTCTTAAAAGATCCACTTGCAAAACAAAACTACCTATCCAGTTTCCATGTGGTAAATAGTTGTTTTGATAAATTCCTGTATCTTCAGAACAGTGATTAAAAAGAAGATTGCAAAATAGCTTTCTTTTCTAATAAGTATGTTGCTCTAGTTTTGAATTCACTACTTGAAGTTAAATATTAACTAACTGCAAATATACATCTGCAACAAATACATGGTATTATGCTGGTACACGTTTACATGTCTCATCTTATTAAAATCCCTTTCAAAATCCTAAGGTTATCTTAATAAAAAACCCCCAAAACAAAACCTTTTAAACTGTTTCTGTATCCAATTTAAAATATGCAAAAACTTGCATAAGAGACCACCAGGCATACATTATTTTGTGCTTTGGTTTAAAATAAGTACTGACTGTAATCACTGTATGCAGGATATTTTGTAACATTTTCCACTTTATAGAAGACTTGATAATGAAAAAAGTAAATCAGATCTTGTCAAAGATCCTTTCTCTTCCTTTGGCAATCCCACCTTTTCTTGTTCAAATAAGCTTACTATTTCAGTAAATGAAAAGATAGAGATAGCTTATGAGCATTCAAGAGTAATTTCTGTTTTCTGAATTCAAATGTCATTATGAAATATATAGCATATATTTTTTATCATATTTAGAGATATTTTGGCATTCATGATGTTTTTACATTTATATGAAAAGTTTTACCAAAAGTAAAACTTTAATACATCTTCAGATGCACTTTTCCAGAATGATAAATAAAAAAAGTACAGGCTTGGAAACTAATAAGTTTCCTTGGTTTCTATAAACAGAAAATCTTGTCTAAGAAAGTATCTAAAACTGCAATTTGTTTTTGTCTTAATTTGAACTCCAGACAAGGAAATATTATGAATCAAACTACTACAGAATTAATTTCTAATCTCTTAAAATAATCCTGTTTGTAAGTACTACAAGAAGTTAATAGTCTCCTTTTCCAGTTTTTGTTGTTTTTTGGGGTTTTTCTTTGTTTACCTTTAAAATTTTAATAGGAAATCAAGTTCAAAATAATATTGTTTTGTGTATTTTTTTTTCAGGTGATAAATGCAAACCTACTGAATACTCTGAAGTGAAAAATATGTTACTGGATCTACAAAACCAGAGATACACTGCAGAATCAAAAGATAAATCTGTTGGTGAGAAAATGGCATTAAAGAAACTTCTTATAGATCAAATGTTCAATTATTTTGATTCAGACAACAATGGACTTGTGGATACTAATGAGTTATCTCAGGTAAGGTTTAGTTTGTGTTTCTATTAGTACGGTGACTATTGAGATGTCTCTTTCAGGACACGCACACAGGGAATACTCTGTCTTGGGATACTTTAGAAAATGTGAGTCTCTGAGGTGGAAAACTTAATTTGAGAATTTTTGAATGGCTGAATTATTCATAAATTCTGTGGTGATTATTTAGAAATTTGAATATAATGCTTTGAAGTATACTACAGTGTTAGAACACTCCAGGCTAATGTGGCCATGAGTTGTTTTATTATCTACTGCATGCTATCATCCAGTTCAACTGTGTAGATACATTGTAGAAGTTGAAAACAATTAAAATAATGATGTTGATCACTTCTGTAATACTAAAGAAGTATTATTGCTCTATCTTAGGGCTAGAGAAATATGGAAGAAATCTTGCAAAGAGAGTTCATGGTGGTCTCTAAATAGCAAATTTTAACTAATTACAGATCTAAACCAGTAATTGCTGCTTTGGTAGGCATAGCAGCACCTGCTTTAATCTATCTAAAAGGATTGATTCTATTAAAGGGTGTTGACAGAGCAAATGTACTTTGATTTACTAGAGGTCTGTGTTCAAAAAATCTAATCATGACTAAACTGTATTAATGAGTCTTAATACTAGGCAGCCGATTAAAGTTTTATGAAAAGTAGAAATTTTTCAGATTTGAGTGTTGATCATTATCCTGTTTTAAGTTGCATGGTAGTGTTAAGATATAGGCTAGAGTTATCATTTCCATACTTATAACTTTGAAAATTATAGTCACAATTCCAAGGACCAGAGTGTGATTGCAAATACAGGTATCATGTCAACTACTGATACACTGGTTCAAAAGATTAATTTAAAAATATTTTTCTATGCTTTTCTTATATTGGCTTTTCCTGCTGCTTTTAGATTCTGTCAGAACTTCAACTTATAAGGGACTTTCGTGCCTGTATATATCTTAAAAATAATAATTTAGATTTAAATATACTATATGGATAGATAATATAGAAAGGAATTACATTTATAGATTTGTAAGCTATATTTAATTCTTCTATACTAAGTAGCCACATGTACACTTTTCCTTTGTGTATGTGTTAACCATAGTTTTAAAATAATAATAACAAGTACAGTAATTACACAACCACAAGGCGCACCGGACTATAAGGCGCACTATTTTTTTTGCAGCAAGGAGCTGCGTGGTGCGCAACAAAGTAGCAAATTACTGGCAGGTTCTCAATTTGCAAAGTTTTTTGCTGCTTTTTTGCCACTCTTTCACGGCGATTTTTCGCCGCTTTTCGGTGGCTTTTCGCCACGATTTTTTGACGCTTTTCGGCGGCTTTTCACAGCAATTTTTTGGATGCTTTTTGGCAGTTTTTCACCGCAATTTTTCGATGCTTTTTCGTGGTGATTTTTTGTCGTTTTTCGGCAGCTTTTTGAGGTGATTTTTCGATGCTTTTTGGCGGTTTTTCGCTGAGATGTTTCAACGCTTTTTTGCGGTGATTTTTTGC
>PYHW01009837.1:2031119-2043604 GCA_013186435.1 Turdus rufiventris | reverse complement strand
CCCCAACACCACTTCAACCCATTTTTGCTTGGAAAGGTGCGGTGCAGTATCAGTTAACGGTAAATTTACAAACTTTGTCCATATATAAGTGCATCAGGTTATAAGGTGCACTTCTGGGTTTTGATCAAATTTTAGGATTTCAGGTATGCCTTATAGTTGTGAAATTACTATAATTAAAAAATCATCCATTATCATGTTTTCAATCTTTCTATATACACTTTTATCAACATGCTTTTTTTCTATAAAGAGGAAATTATAATGGCAGCTGTAAAATAGTGCTTTTTCACAAGTATGGAAACAAGTCAGCCTTAAACCCCAAATATTTGGGTTTTGGTTTTGCTAAAATTAGTTGCAGAAACATCAAATTATTCAGCCTACAGAGATTAGCACCTAAAGTGAATTTATTGTTACTGTTGTTTGTTTTGTTATTGTATGGTTAGACAAGAGTCACAATTAACACCATGAGGGACCCACGCTGGAGCAGTCTGTTCCTGAAGGACTGCACCATTTGGAAGGGACTGATGCTGGAGCAGTTAATGAGGAACTACATCCCATGGGAAGAACTCATGTTGGAGCAGTTCATGGTGGACTGTCTTCTGTGGGAGAGGAAGAGTGAGAGGAGTTCTCCCTCTAAAGAGGAAGGAGTAGAAAAGAGAACATGTTGGGATTTTCGAAAAATCAATTTGTTGCTGTTGGCCAGGTTCATTCCCTCTCCCAGTTTGGTCCATTTCTGGTTTTGCAGTGTTTTTGGGATTAGTCTGGAGGCAGAGATCGCACAGTTATGTTGCCTGTCTTATGACAGTATATAAATTCTTAGCTATAATGACCGGAATCAAGTGTTTATATAGGGCCTCTGCTCCCCAGTGCCTCTTCCTATGCTCCTCCCTTACTACAGACTGTATTAGATGGCTAGGTATGAATACCTTTCCTTCTGGAGTGTAGGCCTACCCTTCTTCATTGTATGTACCTTCCAGATCTGTGATTAACTTCAGATCTTCTTTTTTATAATTTGGCTTTGTTGTAATTTGGCTTACCTTCAAGAGAAACTTTTCCATCTGGAATTAAAGCTCCTTCCATTTTTACCTCTCTTCTGGCTGCTTCTTTTGTTTCTCTGTCCACCAACTAGTTTCCTTTTTTTAATTCTGAATTTGTGTTTTGATGTGCTCTGATGTGCATGATTACTATTTTCTTTGGAAGCTGTACTGCCTCCAACAACTTCAGAATTTCTTCTGCATGTCTAACGTTTTTCCCTTGGGAGTTCAATAGTCCCCTTACTTTCCAGATTGCTCTGTGGGCATGCACAACTCCAAAGGTGTACTTTGAATCCGTGTATATGTTCACGTTCTTACCTTGGGCCAATTCCAAGGTTCAGGTCAAGGTGATTACTTCTGCCTTTTGTGCAGAGGTATTGATGGGCAATGGCTCTGACTCTGTTACCTCATGGCAGGTGGTGACAGCATATCCTGCATGCCTTCTGCCATTCAGGACATAGCTGCTTCCATCTGTGAACCAGTTCTCTGCATTGTCCACAGGAGTATCCTTCAGATCCAGGCAAATTGAGTACATTGCTTCAATGGTTTCCAAGCAGTCATGGTGCAATGTGTTTCCACTAAGGAAAGAAGCTGGATTGACAGTGTTAGTGACCACAAACCAACTGCAGCTCCCATTCCTTGTCCCCCTGCTCTCCTGGGGAGGGAGAATATAGAGAATATTGTCAGTGAAGTTAAGCCCCTTGGAAGAAAGGAGTTTTTAATATTTGTGTTTATTTCTCATTTATCTTACTCTTGTCTGATTAGTATTGAATTCAGTTAATTGGTCCTCATGTTAAGTCTGTTGTGCCCATGACAGTAATTGGTGTGTGATCTCACCCTCACTTTATGTTGGCTCATAAAACTTCCATTATCCAGTCAGGGTCAAGCATCCACAGGGAGACATTACTGTACTCTTGAAAATGGGCTCAGGATTAGGTGAATTTTTCTCAGTTGTGCTCACAGTCAAAATTTTGAAACCTTAAGAGTTGTCATAAATAATAGCTCCTGTCTGTATTTTAAATGTAATCATATTAGGGGATATGAAAAGCAACATACTTGCTGTAGAAAACAAGGACTCCTGAAGTTAATTTATGTTCAAGTGAATATTGAAGTTCACTTTATAGTGCATCTTAAATTTTACATCTTGTCAATCTTGCTGTGAAATCAGGCCCTTGGATTGCATTTATTATCTCATAGGTCATCCTACCTAATGTAAAATTGAAATGAATCAGTTGGAGATTGGAAATGGTGACAGCAATATTCTAATTTTATTGCTTTATTTTGGATCAAAAGTCATAAGGTTATTGAATTTGCATCTTGATACAAGAGAAACAAATATTCCTCTCCCTAAAAAAAAAGCAAAAGTAGTGTTCTTATTAAAAGAAACTAATTCAAATAGTGAGAAAGTTCCAGGTTTTTTTGTTTTGTTTTTGTTTGTTTGTTTGTTTATTTGAACTTTTGTTTGTTTGGTTTTTTGTGATTTTGTTTTGCTTTGTTTTTTGTTTGTTTGATTGTTTTTTGCTTTGTTTTGTTGGGTTTTTTTAATATTTCAAGTATGATAGTAATACATTAAACATTGCTAGACTATTTCTTTCCTATTGTTTGAACAATTCTAGCATCTGGGTATAATATTTTTCATGGCTTTGTAGTCCAATACAGAATTGCAACTAAAAAAGAATTTTTACTCCAATACACTCTGTAAATGTAATAGGAAAACAGTTGAGTTATATAGTTCCATGCAGGCTAAACTGACACTTTTTTTCTAATATAAATTCTTCTCTGTCTTGACTGCTTTAATAGCTGAGTTTGACTTATGTAATGTATTGGTTTCCTAAAATCCTTTATTGACAAGTGAGATATGGCTTGATTTTGAAAGGACTTATGAATTTAGCCTTTTAGACCACTCTATTTTTAGAAGTGGGTACTAACCAGACAGAGTATCTATCTTTCCAAACTTTGAACTGTGAAATAGGCAGAATTATCATCATCATCATCGTCTCTGATCAATGTATCTGCAAGGTTTGCAGTAAGGTGAGGTGGTTCCTTGAACGGTTTGGTTTGTTTTTAAAACATTTTGACACATTTTAAATTAATCCAAAATAATGGAAGGTAATTTAATCTTCTGGTTAGCCATGAATGTTCAGTTGTTAATGGACTCATTTGTTTATCTATTTTATCTTATGCAAAACCAAACCAGAATTTAATAAAAATTTGTTAATCAAATACCAGTGTTTCTATCACTATAGACTGATTGATTACTGTATGTTGTTTTTGCTGTATTGAAGAGGAGAAAGAGCTGAAGTGTTATGGGAATAAAATGTGTTTTTTCAGTTATTCTACTATGGTGGAACTGCCATTTTATAAACAGTAAGTCTTTTCTTATTGCCATCAGCGAAAGATGAATAGGCTCTAAAAATGTTTCATCTTGCTCAACAATGAAATTCAAGTTCCTTTTTGATGGAAGAAGTGTGTGTAGTGAAATAATCTATACTTGATTGGACTTAGAGATGCTTTTTAAAGGTTATTTTTCACACTATTGAACTAAGAAAGCAAAATTTTACAGAAAAGGGAAGTGACATAGCCTGAATGCAACTTGAATACATAATAATAATACTAATAATAATAAATTTAAAAAAACCCCAGCTTCTTACTTTCCCTCCTTTTGATGATCAGTTTTTAGATTCAAGGAAAGAAGTTAGCATCCTTATTTATGAATTACTATCTGTATTTTCAAATACCTGAATATATTTCTTTCACTTACCAGGTTAACATAGGACAAATGAAAGTACATTACATTTCTACAAAAACTCATCCTTATTTCTGCGAAAACAAAACAAATACCCCAAAGTTATTTTGGTTTTATTTCTGTATTAATGATAATACTTTTGCACTTTGTGCTAGCCAGTACTTTATGGGTCTTGTTTGCAGAGGCTCAACTAATATAAATTGCATCTCTCTGTCACACTTTGTTTCTTAAACTGATCAAATTACTTGGTTGGAATTTTGAATTTTGAATTTTTACCTTCGTGACTTCTGATTTTGCATCTAATCAATGTGGTTGTTAAGAGTTATTTGGAGGGCTTGGAACTCAGAGAAGGGAAAATGGGTCTATCTCCTCTTTGTGTTTTTATTCAACTTTGGTTTAAACTACATGTAACTACTGTGTAACTATATGTTACATAGGCAGTAGAAAATTTTGCATGTTGAGTTATAGTTGTATTTATTTTCTGCTATTAGTTAGGGGCATAATATTTAGGTTGCATTATCTTTTTTTTACTGTCACTTATATATGGAAAACTAAACGTGCTATATTCAATTCTAGGTCCAAAATAAATATAATAACCCTACATGAAACTTTGAAATTGGGGGAAATTAAGACTCTCTTAGCAATTAGTAGTGAGATAAAGCTTACAAACACTGATTGTCATACAAACTCTAACATCTTGATCATTCTTAGATGCCTTTGGTTTCATCAAGTAGCAGTATTCCCCATTATATTCTTGCAGGCTATGAAGGAAGCAAGAGCAAACTTTATTTCTTGAGAAGGTTCGAGGACTGGCGCTAACTGGAAGTGGACACAAAGTATAATGGTGCAGGGTTTTGTTTGCGCTCATTATTTTGTCTTAGTTAAGTCCAGAGACATAGGCTCAGAGTGCTGGTGGTTCCAGGTTTAGTTCTGAGATGTAGAATTTTATCCAGCCTATCTATGTGGCATTATATTTGTAGACACCTAAGGACACATTTGCATCTTCTGAGTCACATTAGGTGTTTCCTCTGCAAACGCAGAATTGGAAAGGAAGGGAAATGTGCCTCTCATGGAGTGGTTGGCAGAAAGACATCTCATATCTGAGCTATGTAACTTGATTAGTTTGGGATAGTATTGAAGTAATACCTTCAAGTGAAATTGAGTACCTGCCTTTGTAGGCCACTAGGTGTGGGTTTAGCAGTTCAGATATCAGTTTACTCGGGGATCTCTCTGTCCTTCTGTGATGCACAAGTCCTGTATCTTTACATATATCAAAGGTATCATACTACTATAGACACCAAATAGAGGAGTGTGTTTCTGCCCTACAGAACTTGGTGGTAAATTATAAGACTATTGATTTAACTAGATTAATGGAAGATAAAGCAAGGAACAATTTACTAAACTTTACTATCAATTTGGTTTCATAATTGATCAATTATTTTAATTTATAAAAAGTCATGCTGCTGTGGAAGATGGTGGAACAAGTAATTGAAACCCCCCCCCTCCTTATGCAGTCATAATTAATTTGGAGCACAGTTGTCACAGTGTCTGGTGTTTGATCTACTTGGTGTTTTATCAAGCACTGAGTGGCACTGTTGTGATAAGGTACTTTCTTTTAGGGAAGATGAGCGCACATTAACTGACTGACCATATTTGCTTTAAAGAAAGGTTTTGTTTGTGGTTGTATTTATGTAGTGTTTTCCTTGGGAAAGTACATAAAGACCATTAATCACAGGCAAGCAAAAAAACACTGACCGATAACACTTCAGGTAAGGTGGATTAATGAAAGATGTGTTACATTATTTGTGGTCTGGTGTCATAACATCTGCAGATTTTTCATTTTGACTGTCAGAAATCAGATTAAAAGGAATGAAGCAATCTATTCTGATGTGCCATTTGTCATTTTTAAAAAGATTATCTTTCCCAATCTTCCAAAATTTGTAGTTGTACAGTCTATATTTCTGAGAGGTTCTGAACTGAGGCTACAGTATGGTGTTTCATAGGAAATAGATAATTGTGTGCTACATCTTTTGGAAATTTAATCTTTTCCAGAAAATGCAAATCCTTCCTCCTTGTTTCAAAGAGTATTAAATTCTGATTGATAAATTTCATTTTTTGGAAAAGACATATTTAATTTGAAATGTAGGTAAGTTTCTAAGTTTTCGTTATTTATGGAATTTCACAATGAACCATGAACAGATTTTCTGTATATTTTGCCTTTTACCAGTTTATAATGTTGAAAGAAAATGCTTCATTATCTTTATGCAAATTCAAATTGAAAATTGTGGGCTTAAATATTTGAGAACCTTCTCTGGTATTAATTTTCAATTTACAAGTTGGAAATAAAATAATCCATTTTTGGCTTGTATGGAACAATCATAAAATTGTGCAGACAATCTTAATCAGGCTTTGACCTTTATAGTAAATATTCTACTTTGTGACTTGCTAAAAATTTTGCCAGTTTTTCTTCTGCCTCCCTAACAAATCACTGTTTAGTTTAACGAAGGAGCAGAAAGTCTGGGTTTAAAGAATTGGCTTAAGAAACAGTTGCCTTGCATTTTACTCTTCTCCACGGGCACAAATTAATAGATTAATAGAATTTAAAATTTAAGGTGCATTGTTGGATCACCTGTGAAGCACAAGTGTGATACCATGATGGTGTAGAGTCTTGTAGATGACATATCACAGTTGATCTGCACTTCAGTTTGCTACAGAAACATAATTTTTCAAAATCCGAACACCCATACCCTGAGCTGTACCTTTTTCTGAGTTGTATCTTGTGATTGAATATTAGTCTCCCTCCATTTCAAAGGGAGAAGCCAATCAACAACCCAAAAGTTCCACAAAGGTTATTTTTTCTTCTGATCATATACTTGATCTGATCCATAGATCCCATTGGAAAATTGGGAGGTGGCTAGATCCTGCAGAAGAGAATTCAGGTTGGAACAGCTCTTATAGCAGGAAATCACAGACAATTAAGATTAATCATCATATGAAATCACTTCTGTATCTTCTAAAATCTGTCCTCACAGACTCACAATTTGGAGGGTTTATCAATAGTGAATGTATTTTCCAAAGAACTCCAAAGTATATCACCAGCATAAAATGTCTGTACAAAAACAAACATAGCATCTTTTATCTGTAGTCAAAGTGATAGGTTTACTGTAGACAAAAATTAAATAATTTCCAGGAGGAGAAAATGCACCTGTGTGTAGTATTAGTATTTGAAATAGCAGAATCATTCTATCAATTTTTTTTTAAATTATGATTCTTCTTTTTAAAAATATGTTGCTTTTCATTTATAATTGATCAATTTGAACAGATAACAGATTTTAATTCCAAGAATGGAAGCTGAGAACACTAATTTTAAATTTAAAAAGCCTATAAAACCAGGTGCTTTGGAGATTTAAAAAAGGTTTTCTTCAACTTTAGGTGAAAGTTTCATCCTTCTTTGTACAATTGAAGGTAGTGAAGGCAAGCATTTAAAACCATGAAACAATTAGAGGAACAATGCTTCCCATACTGAATGTTTGCAGCATTGAAATTTCACTGATTGCTAGAGGTTAAAATACACACAATTACGTATTTAGTACTTCTTGTATAACTGTAATGGGTTTATAGATACTAATTTTTCCCAGACTACCTTTATGTACCAGCTGCAAGATCTACACAATTTCATATTTTCTTAATTCACTTTAATGTGAACTCAATAAAAAGGCTTTTAAAGGATGGAAAGTAGTTAGCAGTAATATTGAGGTAGCATAGTATGTATTTTTAATTGATAATAGAAAAAGGTGCTTTTGTAGTGATTTTTCTTATCTTTGTAAATGGTTTTCATACTCTCTAATGTACTAACAAGGTGATTATCCTTTATAATGCTTTTATATTATTATGTAGGAGATTACTTCTGATAGCATAAAATGTTTGTGTCTTTTCCTCTAATGCTCCTGTTATTCCATATTATTGTTTTAGGTGTTTTGTGTTTACATGAATAGTAACTGAATTAATTCCTTTGCGGAACCGCTGAAACACAAAAGCCCCTGTATCCCTTTTTATTTCAGAAGATATTCTCTGTTGATACAAATGTAGTAATGGTTTTGCAATTATCATAGGAGACTGATGAAGGGTTGGAAGAGTAATTATTTTACCTAGGAATTAACTATAGTTATATTTTTTTCTGTGCCTAATATAAAACTGTAAACTGTGCAATATTACAACGAAAAGTTGCATTAGTTTTGGCTCTTTCAGTTATGTGGTAGTACTTCTAGTATATGTCCCATGTAATATGAAAATTCTAAATCACTCTCAGCATCTTAAAAATTCCTCGGCTGGAATCTAAGTAGATGTCTACGGCATGTATAGACCTAAAACAAAATGGTGCATCCATTAAAGAACATTTCTCTGGGATAAGTTCATCAGAATAAAAAATCTAACATTAATTAATTTTGATCTATTTACAAATCGTATGTGTCCCCCCTAAGAAACAGGAGTCTTTTCAGGTCAGTTACTTATATAACAGGTTTTGACCAGGTAATAGTCTTGTCAAAAACCGGTAAGAACTTGATACAGTTAGTAGGGTAGTAAGAGTTTATGAGTATATTAACTATATTTGAAAGTGTCTGCATTTGGTTTCTGTGGTTAGAAATTAATTCTAGGTATACTTTAATGTTTCTTAATCACCATTCCTGTACATATAAAGTAAAATCAGCTTTAAAATTCCCAGTGACTTTAAAGTGCTTCAGTCTATCTTCATTTCACATATATATATGCTATGTATATTCAAAAAAACTTTTGTGTAATTTCAGAGAGTCTGTCCTAAAGGTATTAACTTTTAAAAGTGTAATAAATAATGACAAAGTAACTGGAAATCCCTGACTTTACGCAGTTGCAGTACATTGCCCCACAGCAACCTTAAAATTATCTATTAAATGATTATTAGAAACAATTAATTATACCAAAGAACTCTAAGAGCTCAAATGTAATTTCATGGTTATAATTTTCTTGTCAGGTAATAAAACGGGATGAGCTTGGCAAAGAACCGTCTGACTGCTCTGTGTTCGATTTGCTGAAATATGATGATTATAATGGTGACAAGCACCTAGCTCTAGAAGAATTCTATAGAGCCTTTCGTAAGTACCAAGACTAGCCTGTTCCTTGGGTCTATTTTCTTTCTTGCTTTGTTTTTCTAAACAGAAGTTGTTTTTTTTTATTTTTGAAACCTGAAACATCTGGATGCTGTACTTTAATTAGTGCAATTTAATAGTCATGAAACAGCAGAAAGCATTTTAGCAGAAATGATACCCAGTAGCTTCTAGAATTATGAAGGATTTTGGTAATGGAGAATTCACGGATAATCTTTCTTGATGCCGACATGCGTTGATGAGTTTGTGATGTGCGCAAGTGGCAAGTAGTATGGTCAAGACATAATCAGTGCAATCGAAATACCTCCCTGCATCTTTTGTTTATGTTGATAAGAGCATTTTTGACAAACCCAGCAACAAATATGCCACTTCTATTAGGTGCTTTATGGCTTCACCGGACTTGTGGTGTAGTTTTGTAAGGTATTTGCTCTCTGGATGCCAAAGGGGTCTTAGGACAAATGTATGTAGTACAAACAAACATCTTTACCAAACCACAGGGTTAGCAGATGAAGGAAAGTTGTTAAGAGCTTTTATACAGTATGTTAAAGGTAATATCCATATATTTTGTTATAGCCAGATAAGAACTGATGATATTTCACTCTTATCTACCTCAAATTTAAGATTCAATCTTGAAATCTGACTTTGGTTTAAAAGTTGTTGCTCCAAACTCAGTAACATGGCAGCACAGAGGATCAAGTTTGTCCTAAATTCTTTTTATAATTACTTATACATTGACTAGTCCATTAATATATCTGCATTTTGAGTAATTACCGGCTGTTGCTTTATGTCTTCTTGTAGTTTATCTTTGGGCAGATGAGCACTTAGCCACTTTAGGTGATATCAAATGAAAAAGGGATAAAAAATTGCTTAACATTTTAAACTATAAAGTAGTGAATTAATATTAGAAAAAAAAAATAGATGCATGGAAAGCAAGAAGAATAAACATGAAATGAATAAGCAAGACAGACTGCCTGAAAGTATCTTAGTTTTGGCCATTGAATTAGATTTTTATTTCTCTGAGAGTCTTTCAGAAAATGTGATTTTGTGATGCAGGTTAGCTGAACAAATTACTGCTCCTAAAAATAACTTGATCCTCCTTCCTAAGGTTATCTGACTGCCTTTCTTGCAGTGTCCTAACAGTCACAATCTCTCCTTTGAGTCACTTACTAAGTCAGCAGAAAAATATTCACCCTCCACATTCCACCCCAATCCTGTTGTGTGACCTGAATTGATTAAGTGAAGAGTCAGACTCATGTAAAATAAGTGTGAGCAGCCAAGAAATAAGGTGGAGGAAGAAAATGGGAGATATTAGGACACTGTGTGATAAATTAATTAATCTGCAATAGCAAAAAACTAAATACCTTAATTTCTTTTTTAAAGGTTGTAATACAAATTTGGCTTACAAAAATGTAGAGATTTATATAGCATCTATAGAAACACACTAATTATCTATGATTATATGGCTAGATGTACTTCTAGATCATGATTAGGTGCATAGATGTAGAAATTGATATAGAATCATTTATCATATACAGCAATCAAAGAAGGTTAAGGACACTTTTAAAGCATTAGCATGATTTTTGCAAACATTGTATTAGTGGAAGCACAACATTGTTCTTCCAAATAAGACTTTGATGTGTCTCCAAGGGACTATTTTGTACAGCTGTAAAACTGCAGACATAAGAATAACTTTTTGCTATATATTTTTAATGGACTTTTGAATAATGAAAATAATTTCCATATGGTACGTTAAGCATTGTTTTAATATGAATGTTAATGAAAACATTTGATTATGTAAGGTTAGGGATCATTTAGGTTTGTTGCAGTAGAATAGTGGAGAAGACCCTATTTATAAGGCTATCTTGGAAGATGGTTTCTAGAGTAAGATTCATTCTTCTATGTCATTAACAAAACTTAGATGTATTCATTACATATTGGAAAAAAACCCCAAAAAACCAAACTAAAACCAGCTGCTACTTCATTGTATGGATTGTGCCCAGAAAGCCAAAGAAATGCAAAGAAATGGGACATAATATTAGGCTCTTAATGAAGATAAAACAAAACTCTTGAAGTAAATTTGAGTATTAACTATAGTTCCATTTCATTTTATTTCAAGAGAGTTTGAATTCATTAAGTTTGACCTATCTCACCAGGATTAAGAAAAAATTATATAATGCTATAAAAGTATAGTAAGCTAAGCAAAACCAAAACAAACTGAATGTGGCACCTAGTCACACTACTAGTGCTCTCATGGATAAGCAAGATGACACAAAGCTAAAACCAAGCTCTCCACACAAGCCATGCCAACCCAAGGTAAAGCAAACGTGACAACCCCTGAGGCCTATGTTGTTTGCCTATGGCAAAGCTTGTGAGATGTTACTAGTAATGCCAAGTTGGGATTTACCAGGACACAAAGGATTAATATAGACATGGAATCAAATCCATGCATGGAAATGTATACAAGAAGCACTCACAACACATCTTCCACACACTATTCCACAAAAAATATCTTTTCAATTAAGCACCCATATACAAAATATTTAAACATTTTAATTTTCTTCAATAAAGTAGAATAGAAAGTTGCAAAGATTTATTCCAAATAGAAATAAACCTGGGGTTTTCTCTAAGTGCTTAATATTTTCAAGTTTATATTCTATTTTATTATATCACAATGATTTATTCTTTTTCTTATTATGTTACATTGTAATTATATGTTGTAAATTTAAAATTGGAAAAGATAATTTTTTACCGGCTCAGACACTTTCAAATATCTAGAACAAATAGAAAGCAAAACAGGAAAAGTTTTTTCCAAATTATTTTCTTAGCTATCTAATGAGATATATAACTGGGTAATGGTATTTGAAAGGGATTGTCCTCTAAAATTACAGTGTTATTTGTTATTTTCAGACATTTAAAAGACTTAGCGATTAATTTAAATGAAAAAGTGCTTCTAGAATTTTTGACCTCTTGCACAATCCCATCAATTGAACTTGACAGTGTGTTTTTCATGTTTCTTTCATTCCTTTATAGCTACCATTTTAATGTGCATATAGAACCTAATCTCAGTTTAATACCCACTATTCCCAGTGGAATTGCCTCTATCCCTAATTGTAGCAAAGGGGTGGATTTGAGAAATGTCAAGTTCTTATTGAAGTTTGTGGAACCGCTAAAATATGTGTGACTTTTATTCACTCAAAATGGCAGTGAAGAAAATTTGGCTTTGCAGTGATGGAGGAATTGATCCTATTCAAAGCTTCCACACAGAATTCAAAGGAATTGTTTTTTTTTCCTTTGTTATTTATGTAACAGAAATTGGAGTCATATGAACACAGAAGTGCTATTGCAGGGTGGTAGAGGTTGGGCAGGGTGTTAGGGATCACAGCACCAGTTTTTATGCATGGTAACACCACAAGTGTTCTTTCAAGCCAATTTGTACCTAGCACTGCTAAAATATAAATTGTACAATAGTTAATAAAATGTCCTTTAAGTCATATTTGAATTTGATCAACATTAAAGAGGTCTCATTTTCTAATTTTAATTGTCCATCAGCATTCTTTATTAAGTATA
>PYHW01009837.1:2009581-2023615 GCA_013186435.1 Turdus rufiventris | reverse complement strand
ACCCTGGTGCAGCCTGTGCAGTCCGGCATGGGCTGAGTCAGGCCCCCCGGAATGGAATGCAGCCAGAGCAACCATCACCATTTCTGGCTGAGTCCTTGCTATCCTGAGCCAGCCCCAGTGTGGATGCTGAAGGACTTCATCTTAAATAGTCCTGGGCTGCCATGTGGCAGGGATCACATGAACATCTGCAGGCCCAGCCAAGATATTAACTTGTTCACTGCACATATGAGACTTGCAGACCTTTTATTCTCTCTTGAGTGAAAGAAAAGGACAGAGATGAAGACACGCACAGAGACAGTGTGGAGATATTGTGGTCAGACAAGAAGGGTTAGGTCTTTCATGGGCAGGGACAAGGAGATGTCTTGGACTGAAATACTCTTGTAAGCTGTGGGAAAGATACGTTTGATAAACCGGACTCTCTTTTTTCTCTGTAACTCACAGAAATGCATATGGGGTGGTGGAGCATTCATATTGTAAACATGGACAAAGGCATTTGTGCTGTATTAAGCAGATGTTGAAGTAGATGTGATCTCATGAGAAGTTTGAACAGGGAGAGAGTGTGATGTCCTGTGCCCCCAGGGATGAAGAGAAGATCTCTGTTCCCAGAACTGAAAGTTATTTCAGTTAGAAGAAGAGAACTTTGCTCTGAACCGCTTATCCTTAAGATAAACCCCCATAAGTTGACATGGTCCTCGATAACAGTTGTGGGGAAAACTGTCAGTCAAGGGAACAGACTTTTACACAGTGGTCAGGTTTCTGTTCTCCTGGGCAACTGATTTGCTGTGATATTGTAGCCAGGGGAGAACTGTTTTCTTGTGGAGAAGTCTCCATACACTAAAGAGAGAGACTTCTTTCCCTAAGTAAATTAGAGAAAGGCTATTTTAGAGATGGTAAACTGACTGATTTGTTTCTGTACATTGTCAGAAAAAAAGGTGGGGGGAGGAGAAGTGCTCTGAAAGCATTATTTGGATTCTTCTTATTATTTTTTCTTTTAGTTTCTATTAATAAAGTATTTCTTTATACTCTTCAATGTTTGAGCATGCTTTGCTCCTCCTCCTAATCATATCTCACAGCATGAAATGAGTTAATAATTCTAGTGGATGCACTGGCAATTTAGCCACTGCTAAACCCACTACAGAAATAATGATTTTATAGATCTTTTATAATCTAAATTATTCTGTCATACTATCTACAGCCTAAAAATATCTTTGCAATTTTCCAAATATATTATGGATGGTGTTGGGTATTAAAAAAGCCCAAACTTGCTGTTGGATATTAAAAAAAGCCCAATCTTCTCCCCAACCTCCAACAAGAATACCTGAACATTTTCTACCAAAGGAAATGAGGAAACAGGTTAACAAAATATCCCTGTGCCTGTGTTATATACAGAATTAAATTGCCAGTAGATTCTCAAGCTGTTTTTCTAAACACATCATACTCGCAGAGAGTCAAATCTTAAGTTAGCAAATTATTTATATGGAAATGCAATTTTGTCTTTAGTAAAAAAAGTGTCATACAAAGGCTATGAAGCAGAGGTTTACACAGTGCAATACTGTGTCAAAAGTGGTCTAGAAAAAGATGCAAAATAGTGAAAACCTAGAGGAGAGCAAAACCACATAAGCCTTCTTTATGTAGTCATTTAGTATAAGAATTGGAAACCTGATTGCCTAAGATGGTAGGGATCCAGTAAGTAATCTGATTGCCACTCTGTCACGAATCAATGTTTGGAGAAAGTTGTTTTGCATTGTGATTATAATTGTTCCCAACTAAGGCATATAGTAGAGATGTATTTCTTGGGGGAAATTTACTAGTGTTTTAAAACTTCCTGAATAGTCTATTTAAGAAATATTTGATGCTAAACAAAGAGTAATGTTTTGTTCTTGGTCATGATTTGTCGAGTTAATGTCTACTTTGAGTAACAACATATACATGGTAACTTTTCTGGGTTAGAACAAATGCACATCTACTGCAGAATCTTTGTTGTAAGAGTGCTTATGGAAGATTGCTAAAGAAGCAAAAGCATATAAGTTTCTTGCAAAATATATTCTATTCTTTTTTTCTCAGAGGCTGTCTCTCTTTAATAGCTCTTGATGGATGCCTAACTCATAGGTTTGTTTACTTTTTGGACCCATGTGGAATTAACATCTATAATATTCTATTTCAGAGACACAATATAATGTGTCCTGGATACATGTGCTATATTTTTTTCTTCGTGATGCACACTTCCTTTTTAGTTTATTAAATTTTGTATCATAAGAAACCATGAACAATTTTTCTATATTTCTTTTCTCTGAAACAGTTTTGTTGTGTTTGTCTTTTTTTTCTTTTCCATTCTGAAATTCCCCAGTCATTTAATAGTTGCTTGTATGGAAAACCTCCCACATCTTCAGTCATTCTTGTTGTGTTTCTCTGTTCTTTTTCAAGTTTTACTGAAAGTTTTCTTTTGCAGAGGGAGGGACTGAAAACAAACAGTCAAGTTTCTCATGCAGCATGGATTTATACAGTGCTATAGGATTTCTTTTTCTGAGTACCCATCTTAATTCCTAAGATTGTAGTCTAATAATAATAATTCCTTTTACTGTCATATTGCCAGGAATGAGTAGGTGTTTTCACAAAACTGCAAAGTGTACTGTAAAACCTCAATACGTGAGCAATGCCAACTAGTTGAGAGCCTCTTATTCTGTAAATAAGGTTTGGGACTTTTAAAATTTCCTTCTTGCAATAGTCTAAATACTGAATTAAGTGTATTGAATTTGTCATGCTGGTATTATAGGTAAGGTCTTTAAGCAGCTCAGCTTTTATGTTTCCTACCTAAACTACCTGATAAATTGTTCTCAAGAAATTCTGTCCCAGAAAAATATATAGCTTTATTTTCTTTCCACTTCTCCTGGATGATGTTGAGCAATGTGAGTTTCAGTGGAAGTCCAGATGCAACTCTGCTGGTGACTTTTCTTCATAAGAGACCTGCCAACATGTTTCAAGATCTGGTGTCTGTGAAAGGGTAGAAAATAATGTGAGTAGAACTGTATGATACAGGACTGAAGTGCTAAGAGTCACAGCTTAATCCCATCCATCTTTAGGTTGTCCTTTAACCTTTGTGCTGATCTTCTTAGATGCATAGCCCATTGCCTGCTTTGACTTTGGGGAAACATACCAGTTATGCAAAGCTGAGAGCAGAATATCCTTGTTCTCAGAATATGTCACTGAGCTCAACATGAAATGTTGGTCCTTTGCACAAGCACCTGGTCTTAGGAGGAGTAAAACTTTCCTCAGGGAATAACAAAAATTGGAAGGCTCTGTACAGTCAGATAACAGAGCCTACCTTTAGTTCTGCTTGCTTTACTTTCCCCCCCCTAAATATAAACAGACACTTCTGCCAGAAGAATCTCCTTCATACTAAAACTCTTTTCATTTATTCTTGTTTCTTGTTAAGGACTTCTGTGAGGAACTGCTTCATAATTCTATTCTGATGATTTCAGGCGACTATTGAATAACAGTTGCATGGACTCCTTCATTTTATGCAGAAATAGAGTAGTTCTGCTATGCTTTAGGCTTTCTAGCCACATTCACTGTTCAGCTAATTTAATTCTGAATTACTATTTTAGTAGTTCTCCTGACAGAACTGGATGAGGAGATGGTTTTTACAAAATTTACTTATTTTAAAACTCAGGACAGGTCCTGAGATCTTAAATGTGTAGAAATTCTATTACCATTCTGGGAAAAAAACCTTGAAATTTAAAAGGGAAATGAAGGTACACAATAAATAAAATTGGCAAATTATTGCATTTATAAACTGAGAGCTTCATGCATAAAACTGTGAATTACCACGGTTGTCAACTCTCCTCTTAAAATTCCCATTTCATTATTGATTAGTTCCAGAAATACTTCATAGATTGGAGCATTTTAAATGTTTCATTTTAGGCAACAGCAAATGTGCAGTATTGGTGTTCATCATCTGTATTTGCAATAAACAGGAGCATTACATTTGGATCTATACTGGTAAAATTACTTGAAAATATTTATGATAACTCCTAGCATTTAGATAAAATGGTTTTACTTGAGCTAGTCGTGTGCAAATACAATAAGCATACAGATTTTTGCATAAACTCCTGGGGATTTCTTTAGACAAATTCAGCAACATATTCTACAATAAATAAGGTCAAACCCAATTATTATTCTTACTTCAGTGAATTAACACGTGCATGTTCTCTGGATAACAAAGCTGTGTTTAACACCCAGCTTCATTTTCTGTGAAATTTGTTTTCAAGAGAAAACCAGAAAACATTATGAGGAGGACTAGATGTCTTTTTAATTATGAGTTATTCCTAATGCACATTAAATTTACGCAAACACCATTTTTCTTATATATATATGCTTTTGCAATATAAAGTAAACATATAGCTTATAGCAAAAGTTTGTTCTGTGCCTATATTTTTGGATAATAGTGTTAGGATTTTTTTAACTTGTTCATTATTATGTCTTCATTGCAAAAGGGTGGTTTAGATTTGCAGATGTTTTGAGATTCATTTTAACTATCCAATTGCTAATCTGAAAAACAGAATAAGGAAGAATTCTCTGATCACGTTTACCTTAAAGTACTTTCAAGCTTCTACAGTGGTTGAATTTTTGTATTTGAAGCAAATTTTTTTAGCTTACAGAGAGAGGTAATTTGTTAATATTTGAGATATTATGTCCTTGGCTTTCCTATGATTTAATAGATCCCATAGAAACAAGGAACTGCAAAAAG
The DNA here is from genome assembly GCA_013186435.1 of Turdus rufiventris. NCBI lineage: Eukaryota > Metazoa > Chordata > Aves > Passeriformes > Turdidae > Turdus > Turdus rufiventris. The sequence continues at coordinate 2,018,868 of PYHW01009837.1, read as the reverse complement.
TCATTGTGTTCTGGATACATGTATAAGTCAAGCACTGAATATTTATGCTGCAAGTTAAGTAAAAATAGCTGTTAGCTTTAAACAAACTACTTCAAATAGAAAAGTTCAGTGCAACATATAGTTTACATGATCTAATCTACAGCAATCTTCACCAGGAAATGTGACTTCTTTTAACTAAACAAGACTTTTTTATATCTCTATACTCCACAGTGGACCCACTTTGAGCATTTGACTAGTAAGTTTTTCTGAGGTCATGTGTTATTTGGTGACACACCATTAATTTCAATTGATTTCTTTAACAGCAACTAGAAAGTAGGTAAATTATGATAGTAGTGGTGGCAAGAGTTGCTGAAGAGACAAATTACACGAGGAGGCAGTTTGATACAGTGATGGATGGAGTGAAAGAAATTTGCTAAACAAAAAGATGTAGAAGAGGCTATAATTGACAACCACTCCCTCAGAACCTGAATCTGAAAGACATGATCCTTGGTCATTTCTCTTGGCTGACACCAAATAACTGGGGGGTCCCTGGCAGAAATAGTTAATGATGCTTGTAGAAAGACAAGAGGCTGAGGTAGCTTTTAAGCCTCCGGTTACTTAGATCAATTTGGAGATTTGCATGCTCTGGTGATTTACATCCATGTAAGCTGGGCTTTCACTAATGCTAGATGGTGGGATTTTTATTGATATCTTACTTTTATTATAATTTATAATTAAAGTCATTAAATTAAGGTATTAAAAGAAATTTATCTCAACTTTGCTTGACTTATTGTTACTACATTATGAAATTTCAATTATCTTTGAACATATGCCTTGGTGTTCTCATTTGATGAAGAGAATGGAGAATGAATCATAACTAAAGTGCAAAAAATAGCTTTTGTCTGTTAAAACTTCTGTACTTTTTTTATTATTGGTACTGAACAGTGTTTAGTGAACAAGACTGATAATTACAATAAGAAAAAAAAGTAGAAAACTAATGGTAAACAAATGTGTACTTTTAAGTGGAAAAATTGACTTTACTTTTGAATCAAAGCTCCTAACTAGTGCAATGCATCAGGTTAATAGTTTACTCAATTTAGATTAATTGTTTAGCTGGACATGATTGCATATTCCTCAGGATAAAGGATGCATTCACAGAGGTTCTGGGTAGTCTTAGGTGAAACCAGAGTAACTAAGCCTGTACTTTGAGCAAATGAAGTGGTATGCAGATAAAGAATAGCATCTGGTCAAGAAGCTAGGCCTGTTGAATGCTTGGACAGTTAAACCTTCCTTTGGCTCACTTCCCATGCCTCAACTACATAGTGTTGCTATAGCTGCTCCCTAGACTCACACTGGGACATGAAGTCATGCTGGCAGAATTTGTAAAACATGTAAGTATCCCTTCAAAAGTCTTGATGAAGGCTTGAGGGATGCTGTTGAGAGCTTTTCAGAAATCCATCTGGGCTTCATGGACTGGATCACCTTTGCCTTTTGCAACTCCAACCAGTAGCATTAATAATTCAGATTTTTCACAGACTACTTCGTAGATGGGATTATTGAAGCACAGAACATGTCAGAGGGGAATTGTTGCAGGCATTTGGCCAAGCTCCTTTATTCACATTCCAGTTGTGGTCTACCTGACTCCTTGTCTGCAAAACTGATTTCTAGCCAGCTGAATCCCTGTATTTTTACATGGACTTACTCTGTCCCAAGTGCAAGATTTTTTATTTGTCTCTAGATTTTCACAGTTTTTCAGCCCACTACTTCTGTTTATAAAGTTCCCTCTGAAGGGCAGTCTTGTAGAAGTCTGCTTCCTGATCCTCTAAATTTGGTGATGGCTGAAAGATTTCTGAGGGTCCATTTTGTCCTATCATCCAAGTCACTAATGAAAATGTTGAACAGTATTGAAACCACTGTAAGTAAGCTGACCTTTAGTCTGTGAAATCCTGAATCTTTGAGCCTGAAGGCAGGGTAAGATATTTGCAGTTCACTCATGCTATCCACACCTCCCTAAATGAGGTTCAACAGTGCTCTGAGTGACTAAATCAAAACCTGGCTAGAGTAAATGATGTTCACTACTCTTATATTAACCATATTGCTCATCATTTCATAGTAGAAACCAGTTCAGGCTTAAATTTATGGGTATAGTCTGCAAAGTGTTCCCCACACAAAGATAAATAAGTAAAGCTTTTTCATTTCTCTAGGAAGTTCTCTGATGTTAACCCCAGTCTGTCTTTACAGCCTGAAATTTTGTTAACATTCTATTTTCAAAATTGTTTTATAAAATTATAATTCATTCTTTAGCAGACTCTGTATCTGAATTTGCCATCACCACAGGGTGCATAATTTAAATGTATTTATTCGGAGTTTAAAAAATTGCTATGTACTTTTATCATATAACACCATTCATGAATACTTATGAGTGCCACTGTTTTAATGGAAAATATTATTTTCAACATTATGACATTCCTTTTTTGTCATTTCTAATTTCCAGTACTGGGTGAACCTTGTGATAGTGATGTGCTAAACATCTGCAATTCATCTTATAATGAATCATAATTAGCTTTATTCCTCATTAGAATTCCTGTGAGGATTTAGAAAATGTAGTGTATAATCCTCCCTTATGTTTATTGGCATTATAAACCTTTTGTGCATATTCCAAACTGAAATGTGTTTGTTCTAAAGTAGTCAGTCATCATGGTTTATTATTTATCTCTTAACGTTTTAAAGACATTTTAAAGAAAAGTACTATCAGTGGTTAAGTTGATGTATATAGTTGATAATAAAATGACAGTGTGAGGTGTCTTCTAGATTTGAATTAGTCCTGAAGGTGCAATTTGTGTTTCATTCTTGGCTTTGTTCAACATCACCTTTCAACCCTATTATTGTTTACCTAGATCTATATTTACTACATGAAATTCAATTATATCTCATTCATGTAGAATGTAAGGCAAAGATATGACAGACATTTGTGAAGGTTATGAAAGTCTGTTGTCAGTAGTTTATGCTCACTAATCAGCAGTTTTCACAACAGCTGGAGCTTTGTACGCTCCTGAAAATTAAAAGCTGTTGAAAGTATCCAAAGTAGAAACTGAATAAAGTCTGCTATTAAAAATTGTGTTTAACATCAGGTCTTTTGTTCATAAATTGTTTTTCTCATCAATTCCAGATTTAGATCAAAAGTGAGATTAAGGATAGACAAACTGATTTGTAGTGACTGAAATTCTGCAGAATTTTAGTTTACATTTCACTGCTGTTACAGCTTGTTGAGAATATCTGTTCTTTTGTCTGCCAGATGAGTAGCAGGGTACCTAGGGGAAAATACCTCTCTCAGAAAGATGGGGGCTGAGAAAACTTATGCAAATGGTGATGTCCAGTGAAATTGGGAAAAAGAGGACTTCAGAGACACTTTTTACCTCAAGCTGAGGTGAACTTCTGGTAGACAACAAACAGTTAGGTGGGAATTCTACAATAGTTGAAAGAAGCTACATATTTTAGGTAAGCAGCCCAGGAAAGTGAGTAGAATCAGCTTGAGGAAAACAAAAAAACTGACACTTCAACTGAGTGTAGAACTTTCAATCCATATTAAAAGTTATGCTACAGTTCGCAGGGGGTGAAGTGTCTGTGGAAATCAAGATGATTGAAATGTAAATTTTATTATTAAAAGTTGTTTTTTTTATTTAACACAAATTCTATTTCAATTTCCTAAATTTTGTATAGAATTTCCAAGGGGCTATTCATGTGGCTGGTCCTATTTCATCCTAGAAAATCCTGCCATTAATTCATATACATTTTATTATGAAGTTGTTTGTAAGTAAACTTTCTATACATGTCAGAAGATAGACATATACCAGAAATTCATACTTTACATATATGCTTGTATATTTTGGTTAAATGTGTGGTTATCATAATTATTACTATTATTTTCCTCTGACAGAAGTGGCTTAATCTCTATCAATAAAAAGGTGTACGTTTTTCAGATTTAAAATATAGCAATCAATATTATTTTCATGGATTTGAATAACTCAAGAGTTTTTAGTTTAGGAGTAGTAATGGATTAATATCTGAGATCTACATTTTTAGCACTTTTTTCTTATAAGAAAAAAAGGTCATCATTTTGATAATTTGATTTGGGATTTTTTTTGGGTGGAGGGCAAGGTGGGGGTCAGCTTGGTTTTCTTATTTAACATCACCTTAGTGTAAAAACATGATTAACAAACTTTCTTTTCTTTCTTCTTCATTGAAAAATACTCCCTTCATTCCAAATTAAGGATTCTTTAGAGTAAAGCAGTGGAATTGTTGAGTTCTTCATCTAACAGTCCAGCTAATGCTAATCTATATTCCTTTTCTTCCAGGATAGTTTATTCTCCTGACTCATTATGCTAGTGTCACCACCATAAATTGCCTGTGGCCTGGCAATTTTGTATTGATGGGTGCTAAAGCATTATTATCACTATAAGCTTGTCTGGTGTTTTCTTCCTTTTGCATTTGCTGTTGACTACTATCAGTTACAGGATATTTTTGTTCTGACCATGTGGATATTTTTATCTGATTAGGGTGGCTTTATTATAAAGCTGTGTTACTGCAATAGATCATGGACTCTGGTTGCAAAGCTACGAATTCTGCTTGATGTTCTAAATTCAGACTACATTTGGAGCTCAGTATGCAAACTTTAATCTATGTGTTATGTGTCTCATTGTGTTTTTGTCCCAGCCTTGCATGTGTATCCCCTTCCAACACATCCTCTTTCCTTTTGTGATTTGTCTTCAATCAGTCTTTGTGAAAAGTGTTTTCAAGAAGAAACAGTTTTACATATCAGGAACTTATCAGTAGACATTCAGTAGGAATTCTTATATTTTAGAAGATGTATCTTCCCCTGTCTGAAGCTTGATGAGATGGCTCCGCACCAGCTTCTGAGGGATTGTCAAGAAAAGAGTGAGCTGGAGTAGGGGGAAGTGAGACTACAGTAATTTCACGTTTATAAGCCACACCATTTTGACTAAAGTTTTGGTCTGTATCGGGAAGTGCGGCTTGAATTCCGGAGTGGCTTATGTATGAATGATTTTCAGAAATTTTCAAACCCGGAAGTGAGAGCCCGCAGCGGCCCTGGCAATGGGGCAGTGCTGCCGATGTGAGCCCATGAATTTCTCTGTATTTTTTTCAGTGTTTTCAGTCTCGTGCGGCTGCACGGCTGCCCTGCTCTCTGCCCGGCCAAGTGACTGCCCTGCTCTCCGCCCACCTGAGCAGCTGAGCGGCTGCCCAGCTCTCCGCTCGCCCGAGTGGCTGAATGGCTACTCTGCTTTCCACTCGCCCAAGCAGCGGAGCGGCTGCTCTGCTCTCTGCTCGCCCGAGCGGCTGAGCGGCTGCCCTGCTCTCCACTTGCCCAAGCAGCTGCCCTGCTTGCCGCCTGCCTGAGCAGCTGAGTGGCTGAGTGGCTGTTTAAAGGCAACGCAGATCCATTGGAAATGCTTCTAAAATGACCACACTATTGTTCGTATATTTTTCCGCTCGTAAATAAAACTTGCAGGGTACGCTGCTGCAGCTATTGTCTGTATCTTTTTTCACTTGAAAATAATGTTTCCAATGTCAGTACCTGCCAGTAAACCCCGCGATCCCGCGATTCTGTTACTAATTGGCAACTTTGTGAAAGTTGCACGGGGATCCTCGCTGCAAATGAAAGTGCAGCTTACAGTCAGGTATGGCTTGTATATGGAAGAAAAACAAAATGTTGCTGACACCCCGGAAGTGCAACTTATACTCAGTGCGGCTTGTAATCGTGAAATTACTGTAAGTTTGATTTTCGAAAACTTAGGGATAACTTGATTCTAAAGTTTAAATCTACATCTGCAATATGCACTGGCATGTTCTGTGAATGATTGATAAGATAAACTGTGAAACTGTTCAGTCTTGGATGGGATTGTGGGAAAGCTTGTATTTCAGTAAGGAAGTGTTCCAGAGATTACAGGAATTGATGCTGTAGACAGCTGAATTCTGTTCCAGGTCTTGTCCAAAAGCTATACAGGAAAAGCTATACAGGAAAATCTGAAAAGAGAAATCTAAGAGATGATTTCCAGAATCTTTGTTTTATATAGGTTTAAAAAGTCATGGTGACACATGATGACTGGGTCCATAGCAGAGGACTTCTACAGGATATACATGGAGAGACATAATTGCAAATATTGTTATGTATTTTATATACCTATGGAAAAGTCTGAATAGTTTCTAGTATTGATTTATATTGGCTAAAATTGATATTTGTGATCAGTGTTTTGAAAACAATTTTTTATTCTTATCCTGGAATGAATTGAAAATTGAGTAGCAATAGAAGACAATGTGGTTAATATATCTGTATTTAATTGTGTATGTTCCTCCTATTTTGACAGCAAGTTATACTCCGGTAGTATCTTCTAAAGGGTGTATTACTGCTTAGCTTAAGATTTAAATCTGAACAAAATATCTGAGATATATTGCTGAGTGAAAAGTCTAGTGCTCACTATCATGATCTCCTTGTTGCCCAGAGTAGCATACACTACTAAAATGTTACAGCTCCCACCTTGCCCTACAGGAGGAGATGTACATTTGGTAAGAGGTGCATCTTTTCCCACAATTCAGGCAGGAAGTGGTAAGGTTGCATACCTGCAAACTCTAATGGGTTAGCACACTAAGTTGTGCTGCCAAGCCACAAGGTAGGCATATACATGAACCATCCTGCCCTCCCTCACCTAGTGATGAAGCCAAGTCAGTTCCAGATGCGATAAAAGCAAGCTGATCCTCACTTCAGTATCTAGAGCTATTGCATAAATAGTATATCTCAATGTATTAAAGAAGGGACAAGAAGAACTCCCAAGATCAGTGGATGCAAATAACAAGGTAGAGAACAAAAGGGCAATTAGGATTGGGGAGAAAAAAAAAAGATGAGAATAAGAAGAGATTAAATGCGGGCGTGGGGAGAGGGAAAGAATAAAGCACAGACTATTCTAAATGCATCTGTGATTCTCTGTGCCTGTAAAAGCAGCTAGAGGAAAAAGCAAAGATTTAGTAACAGTTTTTAAATGGAAATAAATCAGAGAAGCCTCCCAAATACCGATTTTAAATATAACAATCTCTTGTGAGGTTGTGTACATATATGAATAGGTGTGATTATTGATTTGCAGACAAACACTGAGGTCATTAGCTGTCAACCTGCTGGTTTTCTTTCTATGAAGTGTCATTTTCAAATGTTCTTTCTTTTTTTACCTGAAGAGAAATGTTTTTTGATGCTATTATTGAAAAATAATATTTTTGTTTTTAGAATAGAACAAAGAGCATGAAATTATAAGTATTTTTAAAGCATTTTTATGGGGAAAAGTATGATGGTTTTAAGAGTATTATCTGCCATGATGAATTCCACTTTAGTTGGCCTACTTAGAAGCCTCACTTAGGCTGCTCCCAGCTGCAAGTACATCCCAATTTTGGAAAACTGCAGCTTGATCCAACCTCGTTGTGTTTCTTCCTCACTATTCTGTGAAGTTTTTGTTGCTGCTCATTACAGATTCTGGTACATCAGAGGAACATTCAGTGCTCTCTTCAGCAGAATGATCTCCTTGTAGTACGTTTCTATCTACATCATTCCAAAAGTGAAAAAGAAGGAAAAAGAAGGAAAACAAAGACCTTTTCTTGAACATTTTCTCCCTTACTAAATAAATATAATCATAATTTGAAGATAGTGATATCTGTGCAATCACATACAGGCCCATGATGCAAGATCAATGGCACACCCAGCTTAGGTTTCATTAGGTTCATTAAAGTTTAATGAATACATTTACAGTGACTGTAGAAAGTAGTCATGTCTTTCTTTACCTTTTTCCATATGATTAATCACTATAGTAGTCAGCATTTCCAGAATCTTTATAAAAATTGTTAAAATAGATTTCAAAATACACATTTTTGGTGTAGATAACTTCTTGTGCACAGAAATATGTCCCAGAGGAGCTGGTGAAATGCACAGAAACTGACAGCAGGCGCAGAAGTATCAAATTCAAGCTTTTCAGAACCTTGGTGATGTGCATAAGTTGGTGTTAATGTGATGTTAACAGCAAAACTAGAAGGGTGTTTTGGAAATGGTACATTGCATTTGGCAAAAATGAACAATGCTCCTTCTGAAGAAGAAACAGTAATGAAATAGAAAATTTCATTCAACCCAAGTAACTTTCAAATTAAATTTCAATTAGAATTTTTTTATATGCCTTTTCCCTCTCTCTTCTGCATTCTTTTTCCACTTTTGTACATCTTAAACACCTTTCTCACCACCATTGCAAAGACTCAGCACAGCCATTTTGGAAGGTTGAAATTCAAATTTGTGCATCTAAAAATACTACGTTCAGAAAATTAAGCACTGAGATGCCATAAAAGAGTGCTGAGACTAAATTTAACATTCCATCCATGTTGCATCAGTACCTGATATGCTGTCTCCCATTTTTTTTTTTTAAACTGACAGTCCAATCCCGCAATGATTGTTTTTAAAAATACGCTAGCATAGCAAGAATTATTTTTCTATTTTAAAAGAGAACATCTAAAAGTAAAGCACAGGCAGTGTTTTTTGTGACAATGTCAGTGTTGTGGAGAGTCATCTTATTTTCCATATTCTGAAAAAAACACATTTATTCTTTGTTGAATTTACAATGGATATGTTTAAAGTGTAAGTGTTGAATGCTAAATGAGAAAATATATTGAAAGTCCATGAGGTTTTTTTTTTAAAATCTAATATATCTCATTTGAAGTACACATGCTAATGCTGCTCTATGATCTGCTAGATTTTTGCTTCTGCTTTATTTTTTTCACAGGCAATTTTTAGCATATGCTCTCCTCTTAAAATAATTTTTTAAAAAGAAAGCATTTTTCATAGATTTTTAAAAAGTAAAGTAATTTCACAATTATAAGCCACACCATTTTGACTAAAATTCTGGTCCAAACCCAAAGTGCGGTTTATAATTAGGTGCGGCTTATATATGGACAAAGAATGAAAAGATGCTGTTTTAGGAGGACAGGTGTCTGCTGAGAAAGGCAGGAACTTCTCTTTGAAATGGAGAATGAAAACTCCTGACCTCCAAATTATTATAATTTTGAAATCAAGGGACAAAAATATGGGAATTAGGAATAACAATTATTTACTAGGGATATTAAAATAGAAATACAGTACTACAAAGAAGCAAACTCCAAACCCTGACAAAGTCAGACTACAACCTAACACCCCATCAGGCAGGGTGCTTGTAGCAGTCCCATTAAATGGTGGTTGCAGTCCTCTTGCAGTGACAGATGTGATTCAGTTG
>PYHW01009837.1:1961364-1978773 GCA_013186435.1 Turdus rufiventris | reverse complement strand
CAATTTATTTCCTAAATTATTTTAAGGAGTTATTTTCCACTGATGAAATCATTGAAATCATTGAAATCATTCCACTGATGTCATCATTGAAGTTTAATGTATTTTTTTTTCTTAGAGTTCTTTTATGTTATTTCAATTTATATTTATCTTTGACTCTTAAGACTCCCTTTCTGCTATAAACTACCAGTGTTTGTCATTCAATGTTGTTGTTTAATCCTATCCAGAATCATGTTTGACCTCAATCTTTTCTAAATTTACTTTGTATTAAGAAGCTCTGTTTCTCTCCTGAGGCATACTCTAGCCCTAGTTTCCTGCCGACTGCTGTTACCATCATTCTTTGTTTTGTTAGCTATTAAAAAGTCGCATAAACCCTTATAGGTTGACTTTTTTAGCATCTTATCCAAGAATGCTGAAATATTTTCTTTTATTCTTATCTTTCATGCATATACATATGAAATACAAGATTATTTTGACTTTTAATATGATTTGTTCTTCTTTTAATAGCCGTTTCTTCTTTTTCTGTTGATAATATCTTCGCATTTTAAATTACTTTGGCACTTAGTGCTTGTTTGCAGTTTTATGAACATTTTGTCTCAGTTGTTGTGTTTCTCCAGGAAGCTGGCTTGTAATGTTTCTCTATTCATATATTTCAACTTTTTTTCCCCATCTTCTTCCCCTCCTTAACCGCAACACATTGTATGTAGAGTGTATGTAGAATGCTGTCCCTGAGCTAATGGGAACATGGCATCAACATATTTTCCTCCATTTTTTTCTTCTGGGATTATTTTCTGTCATTTAAAAAGCCAGGTAGCAATTACTGGCTAAAATAGTGAGAAGAATGAAGAATAGTTTATTAATATTTTAATTCCTGAAGACAAAGTAGAGTTACTGGCAAGCTGAGCATGTTAGTTGGTTCTTGACTAACATTCTCCTCTATTTTGTGGAGTTTAGTTTGCCCTAAACTATTAAAAAAATTATATTCTTGTCAACACATTCCTTGCCCATCCCAATGTGTAAATAATCCCCCAGAGGTACATGGCAAGAGTTAAAATACTGAGTGTTTGGCTCAGTCCAGCACAACATGAGGCAAAACTCCTCTGAAGTTGAAAAAGGTTTTCTTGCAAGACTAGAAAATCAAGAAATATAATTTGAGAGAAGTGAAGGAGAACAAATGTAGGTTTTTCTGGTGATAAAGTGTATGTGAGGAAATTGGTTTTTCAACTGGAAACCACTGTAAACCTCAGATAGTTTCTATTCTAAAAGCTGTCACTGGAATGTTACCTTCCTAAATGATTTGGGATGTTGATGTTTTGAGGAGGAAGAAACAGAAAAAGGAAGCCTTTTGAGCAATAGGATTATTTGCTGTGTATGTTGTGGATAAATGGAGTTTAAAGGTCAAATGAACAGTTCTTCCACAGTTTAGATCTGTACTTCTAAGGAATAATCTTCTTAAGCACAGGAATGATGGTCAGTACTTGTAGCTGTGATAATGACTAATTATTATGATGATACTTGTATTAACTGGAAAGTCAGTTAAAAAGTTAATGGGATAATGAGACTACATTGATCACAAAGATTTAATGTGAAGGTTCAATGAAAACAATATAATTAGATTTTAAATTCTGTCTTGCTTTCCATTTATGTACAGCTATATATATTTAGAAAAAAAAATCATGTATTTTAGGCTAGTATGCAATTAATATATATAAATATGATTTAAGATTAAAATCTAAGATTTTTTTTAGTTTTGAATTATCTGGCATAGTAGTAAAGAATAATGAGCTTCCTTTGAACTTTTAAATATACATTAACGAGCACTCTAAAAGACTTGTTTTATAGTAGAAAAATCAGCCTACTGTTATTAAAAAAATAAATATATGTGTAGGGTAAATATTGTAAGCAACCCTATAAGTTCATATTTTAAACTTTTTCATATAAATTACAAAAAAAACCCCCACAAAATAAAAGGCTGCAATCAGGAAGAAAAAGCTCTTTCATGACATAGTCATGAAAGTATTTACATAATATTTATATTTACAATATATGTAATATTTACATATATAATATAATATAATATAATATAATATAATATAATATAATATAATATAATATAATATAATATAAATATTTATATAGCATTTGCATAATACTCAAAACTTTCAATGTATACAATTTTGAGACTATATCTCCTAGACTATATGACTAAATTAATTTGAGTCTGTCAGTTTGATCTTTATTTTTCTTCTAATACATCAGTGATACTTGAATACGATCAGCAGTTCTGATACCTTAAGGTAAAGACAGGAGAATCCTGTCACTAAACCAGATGTAAACTGGGAATGTATAGTGTCTGAAGAATTGTTTGCCAGCTTTGTTATTCCAAAGTATCTAAGTTTAAAGAGAGTTATTATATACGTCAATAGAAGAACATAGTTCACTATAGATATCACCTGGTTTTTTTTAAAGAGGCATTCTCCCTGGATTCAAGACAGCTTGAATAGACTATTTTCTCTCTTCTCCTCCCCCATGAGACCCAACTGAAATAATACTCAGGAGATTTTATAGCAAATGTTAGAACTATTGAATAGTTACGTATCCACCATATTTGTAACTGCCAGTCTCACATTGCTTTTTGAATTGAAAGGTAAGGGATATAGAATTCACTCCATTTTGTGTTATACATAACTCTACTAAATACAAACATGCAGTGTGTCTCCTCCCTTTTCAACCTGTGTCATGATCTCTCCCTTGTAAAGTAAACTTCTTTAGGTTAAGATGTTAGAACATATCTCTTTGAAAGTCAGTGTGAACAGTCACATTAATTGTGTTCTTAAAATTTCATTTCTGATGATTTTTTTTTTTAATCAGTTGCATGAAAAACAAAACAAAAAACAACATAGCACAAACAAAAAACCTGATTCAAACAAACATTAAAGACTTTATATTGAACATGTCACATCAAATTAACCTTTAAGGCTGAACTCACAACTGCATTTATATTTCAGTTGTCTGCAGGATGCCTCAGAGGCACAGTTCTTTCTTACTGAAATATTGCAAATAGGCTTCAGGATAATATGAAATAAAAATTATAAAGCAAAACAAAGGTTGAAAAACATTTCTAGTTGTATAGATAACCTGTTAGACACAGATTTGCTAACAAAGAGGAAAGAGGAAAATGGCAGCAAAGAGAGGAAAGATCCAGCAAGAAATAAACCCTACTGTCATGCAAGAACCTTTGTTCCTTGGAACACAATGCTAAAGGGAACAGGATCTAGTATAGAAATAAGGGGTAGTAAAAGAAAACTCAGATATACTTTCACTTGAGCAAATCCTCTCCTCTCTTTCACATTTCCTAAAAAGTCTTCAGTAGTTAATTTAGCAACAATAACATTTTCTCATGGAGGGAGAGATTTTATTTTTTAGTTTAGGAAGAATTTGATTTCAATTATAATATTTTCTAAAAGTTTGCTAACAATGATATTTCTTCAGAAATATTGTGTGCCTTTTGCTCAAATAAAATGAATGCATTCCTCTTTCTCTTCAATGAAAATTCTTTGAAATTGGACTGTTAAAAAAAATTTCTCTTCACATGTGGTCAGGAGAAGTCTGTCAAGGTGTGGTACTTAAATACCCATAAGGTTTTATATGCAATGAGAGTATTTCACTGACACAAAAAGAGACAAGAAAAATCCAGGCAGATGTAGTCAGAACACAATTTCAATGCCTTACTATTGGTCCTAAATGTTATTCCTGTAGCTGAGATGCTTGAGAGCGTTCAGTGATGGCAGACCTGTCTCTAAGGAAGTAAAGGTCTTTGCTTTTCCAGAGACAAGGTGGAAGAATAAGCCATTTGGCTTTGCTGCACTGGGAAATCTACAATATGAAGTAACCTACATAAAGAAAGGACCTTGTGTCAAGAAACACTGAACAGGCAGGTGTGAAAGCTGGACTTTCAGAATTGAGGCAGAGTGTGACTTGGAGCTGAGGTGCCAAAAAATGTTCAGACCACTGAATGTGATGTCAAGCAGGGCCCAGTCTGAAGAACACAGTGGAGAAGGCAAGGTCTCAGTATAGAGCAGACAGATGCTATGCAAAACAAGACAGAAGAAGAAAGAAATGGAGGGGAAATAGGAGTGGGAATGTAACGCTTGAGATAAAAAATAAAGATCCACTTCCATGAAAGCAAAACTCTTTCCAGAAAATCAATAGAAACCTTAAATCTCTGATCTTTATGTGCTCTTCCTCTTAGCTGGTAGTCTAAGAAACTAAAAGCCATATTATCTAATTTTTAACCTCCCATATTATTATATTACATTTTTGCAATTTGCATATTGGGGTTATGTTGAAAAGACTGTCCTTTCTAACTGGGTTTAAAATATCCCTGGAACATACTGATTTTTACATCTTTTCTGAGATAAAGTAGATTTGTGTATTTCTTGCAATGTTTAAATGTAAGGCATTTCTATGATCTAATGGGACAGCATGCTGAGACATCTCTTGTAAATAGTTAAACAGGATTTGAAAATATTTTATCTCATGCCAAAATAGACGCAGGTAATTTTTGGTCTTCTTTCATTATTGACTGATACTTCATCCTCTACCCAGCTGTGTTTTCTGACACAACCTATGTATTCTACATTTTTAGAGCTGCATTAAATAAAACTTTGGCAAATAGGAAATATGCCTCCTGAATCTTATTACAATTTAGCAAGTTGTCTCTACAAAAAATTAAAGATAAGTTAAATCGGTATTGATCTAAAAAATCTGTGTGACAGGATTTTAAAATCTTGCTTAACTATTGATTGCTAACAGGAATATGTCCACTGGGATGTCATATGTCCTCTCTCTGCCACTACTGGTGTATGTAGAAGATTTTTAATTGGCAAGCATACAGTGCAGCAAGTTTTCAAACCTTGATACCAACAATTCTTATATTTTGTTAATAAAGAAACTCATACATAGGATCACAGAATCTGCTGAATTGCAAGGGAGCTATCAGGATCATCGAGTCCAACTCCTGGCCCTACACAGGACAGCCCAAGAGTCACACCATGTGCCTGAGAGCATTGCACAAATACTTAATAATCCCTACCAGGCTGATGCTGTGACCACTTCCCTCCTCCAGTGCCCAGCCACCCTCTGGCTGAAGAACTTTTTCCTAATATCCAGCTTAAACCTTCCCTCATACAGTTTTGTGACACTCGCTCAGGTCCTGTCAGTGGTCACCACAAACAGATCAGTGCCCCCCCCTTCACAAGGAAGTTGCAGACTGCAATGAGGTCTTGCCTCAGTCTCCTCCCGACTGAACAGGCCAAGTGCCCACAGCCATTCCTCATATGGTTTCATCTCAAAACTCCTCACAATCCTGGTGGCCCTGCTTTGGACATTCCTCAACAGCTCAATGTCATCTGTATATTGTGGTGCCCAAACTGCACACAGGACTCAAACTGAGGCTGCCCCAGTCCAGAGGGGAGCAGGAAAATCCCTTCCCTTGCCCAGCTGGTCATTCTGTGCCTGATGCCCCCCATGACAGGGCTGGCCCTTCTGGCTGCCAAGGCACAATGACTCATGTTCAACTTGCCATCAACCAGGACCCACAGGTTCCTTTCCACGGCGCTGCTCTCTGGCACCTCATTCCCCATTTTGTACACCCGACAAGGGTTGCCCTGTCCCAGGTGCAGAATCTGGCATTTTCCCTTGATAAACTTCATACAGCTGGTGATTGCCTATCTCTCTAATTTGATGAGGTCTGTCTGCAGGACCTCTGTCCTTGAGGGAGTCAACAGCTTCTCCTAGTTTGATGTTGTCAGCAAAGTTACTTAGTGTTCCTTCAAATCTTGTGTCCAAGTCTTTAGTGAAGATGTTGAAGATAACTGGGCTGAGGATTGAGCCCTATGAAATCCCACTACTGACTGGGTCCCAGCCAGATATTATCCCATTCACTGTACCTCTTTATTCCTAACCCATGAGCTGGTTTTTCACCCATCATGTAACATGGTTATCCAGCTGTGTGGACATTTTGTCCAGAAGGATACATTTCTTGTCTAACATCTTAATTATCTGAATAATGAGGTGAAGTTCTACCTTAACAGTTTTGTAGAGGGCACCAAACTGGGAGGAGGGGCTGATAGACTGCAGGATCATACTGCTATTTGTAGGGAGTTTGACAGAACGAAGAAATGAACCAGCAAGAATTTAGGAAGCTCAAGAAGAAGTGCACAGGTCCTGTGTCCAGGGAGGAACAACCCTGGTGCATCAATATATCCTGAAGACCACCTAATGGAAAGTATTTTGGCAGGAATAAACTTCATAGAGAAATCAACTCAAGCATAAACTAGTGATGTGTCTATATGGTTAAGAAGGAAAGTGGTATCATGGGTACAGAAGGTCCTGTCTGAACAGGTATAAAGAAGTATAAACCTGAACAGGTTTTATGCAGGTAGAATGGATTGTTGATAGGTGTTTTAGAAATAGGGAAGAAGTGGAGATGTAATGTTAAGATTTGTGAAACAAGACAATTACAATCTCTGTACAACCTATCACAACTCATTAATTGTACATTAGTCATATTTTATAAAGGAATCTAAGGAAAAATAAAAATCTTATTACTTAACCACAAACTATTCAATGACAGTTGAACCTTTTTTCTTTGACATCACAGGAAATTAAAAGGTTTTTCTAACAGAATATTTTTTCTGCTTCATAAATTTTCTGAGGCAGAATTCTGCGTTCAATGTCACTGAATATCTCATGAATACCACATCTGCGTGTTGTTATGTGTAGCTGCAGGGGTCTTCTAAATTGCTTATAATTATTTTAAAAATTAAGATAATGTTCTCCACTAATTTATAATTGTTTTCTGTATTCAGTTCCGCCAGTTATCCGAGTCTATCCAGAGAGTCAGGCAAGGGAGCCAGGTGTGACAGCTAGCCTTCGGTGCCACGCTGAAGGTATTCCCAACCCACAACTTGGTTGGCTGAAGAATGGAATTGATATCACTCCAAAGTTGTCCAAACAACTAACTCTTCAAGGTAATGGGGTATATTTATTGTTTTCTACAGATTGGTAATGCGTTATCATTTTCATACTAGCTGCCCTTCTTCCATAGTTTTAACAAAGGCATGAAGTCTAAACTAAAACATTTCAAAAGATGTGATGTCTTCCAGTTACTCCCCAAGACACATATCTTTCTGCTTTCTCTTTGTTAGAATAATGATCGTGCTTCCTGGCAGGATTACCAGTAAATTCCAATATGCTCTTCTCTATTTGAAAATGTGCAGTATCTGAGTGGAGCAGGCAGTCCAAGACCTGGTCCCAGTCAGAGCTGATAAGAATCTTAATGAGATTTGGGGACCTGATAGTAGAAAGGACTAGAGAAGAAATAACTGAAATAGATGTGCTATTTTCTGAAGGGTATCAGCAAAGACATTGCATACACACATACAAGGCCTAAGTCCTCCCCAAAAAACCCCAATCCCCTCAAACCTAAAAAACCTGGAAAAAATCCCAAACAACAACAAAAAAAAAAAACCAACAAAACCAGCCAAAACTGAAAGAAAGTCTTACCTTTAGCACCAGTTAATTTCTGTGAATCTTCAGGGCTCAGCAAAATCAGGGGACCTGTCCAGCTTTAAATCTCCATGCTTCTTCAGTCTTTCTGGTAATTTTTGATCAGCCACAGGAAAAAAAAAATCTTCTCCTGCTAGTGTTCTCTTCAGAACTTTCTCTCATTCATCAACAAAAGCAGGATGTGTAATTAGGATAGGACAGCACTCAGCCTGTGCTGTAAAAAGCAGTGGAACAGACATGGTAAGTGCTCCTATGTAATGCTACTTTCCTCTCAGGTGTCGTAGTCCCCTCTTCTTTCATGTACAACTCTCCCGGATATTTGTGAACACTTGCCTTGCAGAAATACTTTCCAGTATGAGCAGAAAGTGATGAACTTCTCTTCGATAGCAACATTCTCTTAATTTCTCCTCTAGGGATAAAATGAATTAAATACCTTTAATTCAATTTTCTAGCATGGAATAATTTGAAATAAAATTTTGAAAATCTCATTACATTTTCCCAGAAATTTTTCTGAGTTAAACTATCTGTGCGCTTGCTTCAAGCTAAAGAGTGCTATACCATAAGACAATGCCCCTTTTAGTCAATACTTTAGAATACCTACAAAGCTAGGTTTTTTTATGTATATTATACTTAAAATTCCATTAATTGTTGTTCACACCATTATTCATATCACATTATTTAAAAGACATTTGCCCATGAAATCTGGAGTGTTTGTTGACATTCCTACACAGTCTGATGTACAATTCCTGAGGTTTCCATAAACTTCTACGTTGATGTAGATGAAAAATTTCAGTGCACCTGTTTTCACTGTTGTTACACTGCAGTCACCTGACACCAATACTAACTAGGTGCCTCTGGTTAGGAGCAAGAAATAATTTTATTAAAATTTTTATTTATGTTAAAAGTTTGGCCTGTTGCATTCCATGGGCTGTTTTGTGTAAAGGAAATGATGGTGTCAAGTGACCAAATGCAACATAATAAAAACCTAATATTTACATGATTAAAAAAAAAATCATAGTCATGTAAATATATATAAAACCTCAGATCAATATTTGGCTATGATGTGCAAAATCAACTCAGGCACTTCGGATATCTGTGAGATGAAATAGTGCATATAATTCACTAGCCAGTTTAATACCTTTGGACTAATTTGGAATGCCTCCAAGTTATGAATTCAGGAATGAAAATGGTTTAATTAGTGTAAGCAGAGAAACCCTTCTGAATTTATAATCTGAAAGCACTAGCATGTCTGCATGTTGATTTTTTCCTCTCCTTTCAGCAAATGGTAGTGAGGTTCACATTAGCAATGTGCGCTATGAAGATACAGGAGCATACACTTGCATTGCAAAGAATGAAGCAGGGGTGGATGAAGATATTTCTTCTCTCTTTGTGGAAGATTCTGCTAGGAAGACTCGTAAGTATTAAATCAGTATTAAAACTATGAAACTTGAAATGAATTTGTGTAGATAGCTGATTTAAAAAAAAAAAAGATTCAATTAATGGTGTCCAAGACTCACTGAAGGCTGTGCATTCCACAGTATATTTATAAGTTAAATGAAATCTCTGATTCATTCTGTGAACCAACATATTTTTTACATTGCTGCTAAATTTTTGATAGTTTCTTCATGGTAGATGTGTTGCATATGAAGGGAATGTGAAGGAAAAAAGGAACTGGAGATCTGCATTTGGCAACTATTAGTGTGTTTTGCAGTGTTTGATGGAGATGTGGGAGGAAGTCCTTTTCTTCCTGTCTGTTCTTGAGATATAGCAAGAGTCAAAATTGGTCCTCATGGCGTGACAGTAATCATATGACTTGATCTCAGCTATTGAAGTGTTTGGCAGGTCCAGATCAGTTCCAGCCTGCCCATGCTGTCTTGTGCCTGGAATGCAGGGGAGCAATTAGCACATTCACTTTTATGTTGGGAGTTGAATGTGCCAAATCAATAGCCCTACTAACAAGTGGCGTTCTTTATCCTCTGCTAAATGATCATGGGATTTATAAACCTTGTTTTCCTATTACTTGTCTAACTTGGTATTTTTTTCACTTATCTCATTTTGCTTAGAAAAACCCATTCTTGAGTTTATACTTGACCTATTTTTTGTTTGGTTTGATTGATTGGTTATGTCTGATTGTTTGTTTGGTTTTTTTTTAAAATCTCTTACTACAATGAATTCATACTTACTAGCAATACATCCAGTAAAATAATACTTCTCTTACTAGTGAGTGTGATTGTATTAAGACATTCCTGTTTATTTAAAAGCTTATTCAGCAGCACCAAGTACTCGACAGGATACCAGAGGCAGAATTAATAGCTCTGCAAGTTTGCCTGACACTTCCAAGTCACAGGACATTGAGTTCAGTTACATATAGTTTTACTGTGCTTTAAATATTTCAGAGCAAATCTTCCACGCATAAAATTTTATAATCTAAATGTTGATATCTTTACGTAGCTGCTACTAATTATAATTGTAGTTTTTCAAAAGCCTTAACATGGGGTTTTTTAAGTATCATGGAAATTACTGCACAGAAATTTCTGGGAAGACATCTGAGGATAAATAAGTTGTTTGATCATGCAGTTTCTGTTAATCTGGTAATATGAAATAGCTTCCATTTCCCTATTGCATTGTGTGAAAAATATTGTGTATGTTGCCAAATTTCAAGACCCTGACAAAGTCTAGTTTGTATGTGTTTGGATAAAACATGTTTGGCCTTAATAACAAAATATTTGTAGCCAACCATTTGCAAATGTTTTCGTTAAGTAATTTTATCTTCTGAAGACCTGATCTGCTGTGAATATGTATGTATATCCACACCAATTCAGAACACTTTTTTTCTGGACTTGTAACATGATGTAATAATTTTAGATCTGCTACCTTGCAGGATTTGTAAACATGACATGCCATACAGTGAAAACAGCTTTAATATCTGCTAGCAGCAGGTTGTTAGAATGACCATTGGTGTAA
Organism: Turdus rufiventris; assembly: GCA_013186435.1. Taxonomy (NCBI): domain Eukaryota; kingdom Metazoa; phylum Chordata; class Aves; order Passeriformes; family Turdidae; genus Turdus; species Turdus rufiventris. The sequence goes on along the minus strand of PYHW01009837.1, from coordinate 1,968,240 downwards.
TGAAAGATGTAAATGAAGTATGACAGAGTATAAACCAAATTATTTCAAAGACAATTCATCCAAATGATATAGTCATCTTCCTTCCTATACAAGTAATTTACTTTGCGAACTCTGTGTTGCATGTTGAACAGAAACATTTTACCATTAAGTTCCTTGGCATTTGAACATGGTTTCCCAAGAATACATCCATGTGTACATAATCATAAAATCCAAAGATGCATAATTATAACATTCAAATTTAGGTATAATATTTATATATTAAAGGATAATATATAGAATCCCATTTTAGTACATGCAAGACCAAGGTACATACTCATAAAAAAAAAAAAAGCACTGACTCTCAATATCATTGACCCAACTACATGAACAAATAGATGCACATTTTTAGAGATGAGGTTTAAAAAGCTGCTGCTGTTTTTAAAAAAAGACCTTTGCAGGGAGGATTCGAGAACATTTGCAGCTACAGGATTTGCAGCTAGCATTAGAGAACTGATATTAGAAGTGGAAGGGCCTCATTATTAACTCTTTTCTGCTTTTTTTTTTACATTTCCCCCAAAACTGCTGTTCATACATTAAGTTAGGGATTATTAAGAAATAAAATGACATTGGTAAAACCACTTTTTTTTTTTACCCACCCACATATATTAAGCACAATGCTGCAGCTACTTTCATTTCAAGCCCGTCGATTAGATCACAAGGTACATTCTAAAGATTGTCTCTGGTGAATGTAAATGTGATTCTGAATGATCTGATATAAACTATTTATGTCGTTGATGACATTTTCATAAATTATTTTGCTTATATGCTCCTTTAAGAGAATAAAGCAGAATAAAGCAGACATGCTTCTTTTTTTTTTTTTTTTTTTTTTTTTTGAGTCCTTATTAGAGGGTTTCCTTTTAGAAATCTTGGGAAACAGTTTTGAAGAAAGTAAGATCAAATTCTCACTAGCTTGTCAGTTAGTCTGTGTTTTTCTTCTTTGTGATGTCACATAAGATAAAAATCAAAGTAAAATAAAAGCATTTCTGAACACTGAGTTGATTTTCTACTGAGAGCTTTGTGAGAACTTTACAGTTGTGTTCTAAAACATTAAGGACAATTGCACTGCCTTGAGCATGACAGTAATTTCAAAAGCCACATAAGAAATGCAGAACATTATTCCATTACCAGTGCATGTATTTAATTTCCTAGAAAGTTTAATAGTCAATGTTCTCTTCTGTGTTTATCTGACCTGTTATTTGTGAGCATGGGAAGACTTTTAGTGTTTAATGTTACTTCTCACAAAAAAGCTAATTTTAAAATTATTTTTCTGTTGAATCGCACTCGCAATACATCCTTAATTTATGGAAAACTCAGTTCAGTGCTTTGAGAAAAAAAATAATATCTGTGACAGAAAGTGCCACAGAGCTAATTGATTTCTCTGTAAATTGGTTATTTAAACAACTCCTAAGAAAAAATACTATATTTCCTTTTACCTCAGACTAAATACAAATCAGTGTCATTATGGATAATTAGATTGTTAAATAATAAGCACTAAAAGTGATATCAGACTTCTAGATTTTCATAATTCATAGGATTGTTACAGATGCATGTAATGCATGTGTCTGTATTATAAAGAGAAAAGAAAGGAAGGCAAAGCTATATTGAATTGTGGAAAATGTGAATCTAGTAGGAAAAAGTAAAGTTACACAATGTGAAATATGAATTAAAGGTGCTAGGATCTTGTTTATTTTAAAGTTTCAATTTCAGAAATTTGAAGTCCAGTTACCAAGAAAAGTTAATATTCTTTGATGCTAATGGTTCATCATCAGGATGGTAGTCTAGATGAAGGTGAATGGAAAATAGTCTGAAAATTCTTTGTCATCCAGATTTGTTCAGTAAATGCCAGCACTGAGCAGGGAAACAGTGTCCTGTGCTGACAGTTGATGAGACGGGGTCTGCATGGTTTGCATACATGGAGCCAATTATTTATTCTACAAATCAGTTTTATATCCTTTTCCAGCTATAGCAAAAATAGCGACATTCACACGATTGGTGTTTCTGAGTAACATTACCTATTCAGAGCTCTGCACAGAGCTTTTACACACAGGCACAGACACAGATGTGTACAGTCTTGCATGATTCATCTTAAAAAAACACACCAAGCACACCTTTTCCTTTCTCATTCAGGGTTCTGCCTTGGCTTGCCAGGGCTTGTGGCCCACTAGACTTAGCACATCCATTTCAGTCATGAGTTGAGCAGTGCTTTGAGTTCTGCTGTCCTGCTGTATTCTCACAGTTCTGTCTCACATAGGTAAAATTTTAAATAGTGGATGATAGTCTCAAGGATAGTTTAACCTCGTCTCAACACATCAACCTTTTCAATGTGCACTAAAAATAGGGCTTTGGAAAACATGCTTTCATTTTAACATTTTCTTAGGTGAGAGAAATGAAATTATTTTTTAAAATACTTTTGCTGTGCCTTTTCCCTATTAACTCATTCCGTAGCTGAAATTTTATTTATCTATTTAACAACTGTGTCCCAGCACATGGATCCTTTTTGCTAGATTTGTGAAGTTATAATGGAAAGTTGTAGTTTATATTACCTATATAAATGTCTCTTACAAGTACCAGTGATAAATTCTACTTTTCTCTATTATCCTTTTTAATTCCTCTGATGTTGATAATACCATCAGCATCTAAAATACTCCTGAATGTGAGAACTGTGCTGTTTTGATTCTCTAGAGACTGCAAATTCTCTTTTTGCTGTGAATTCCATTTTCCCTCAAGCCTGCAGTTAAAGCCATTGAGAATGAGATAGCTGGTCTGGTTGATAGCTGAATAACCCCTGTGGTGACTGGTAAAAACATTCTGGGGATTAATGACCTGGTCTAAATCTCATTGAAGACACAAGAGTCTCCCCTACTGTCATGAACCTTTAATAATACGTGAGACTGCTGAGCTGTGTTGGAAGGACTCTTTGATGTAATCACATTTGTAAATACAAATACCAGTTTAAAATCTGGTTTTATTTTGATTCCAATGTATTTTTATTTTTCAGAACACATATTTCATGGATTCGTAGATTTAAGCACTATTGAACCATTTTATCTAACTCTATTCTATCTTCAACATTTCACAGGACACTAAATTGCATTCTGTTCTGCCTGAATACAAAGCTAATGTTTTGTTTTCCTGAAGTGTGTCCTTACAGAGAAGCATATACCTGAGTCAGACATGCAGAGAGTCAAAAAATCCCTCATTTCTCTTCGTCTTTTTCGTTACTTATTAATCAATTTCACTTATACAGAATAATGCTTGGTTTCCATTTTGAAGTCAGTTTTCCCTTCAGTTACCTCCTTTGAGTCTCTCTTTTTTTTCCCTTCCAATAAGGTGACCTCTTAGGAATTCTTGTCCTATGAATATATGAATATAGATTGAAAATTCTCTCACACACAATGTATAAGTTTCTCATAATAAGATAGTTACCACAGTACTCGGTCTTTTTCTCTTGAGAATTCTAATTGTTTTGGTACAGTTTTTTTTAAAAAATCAGAACTGCTTTTTGCAGAAGCCAATGTATTATTTGTTTCTTTACTGTCCTGGAAAGAGAGATATATCTCTGGAAATTTTTTTTTCTTCCACATCCACCAATCCTTTATGACTATTTTGCACTAATACCAGCAGTGGAAGTTTGTTTATATGTTTATCTTTTGTATGCTGTCAAACCTCACTTTCCAAATCCTGTTCCTTCCCACCTGTCTCAGTTAGGCATAGTCTGCTCTTTGTTTTCTAATACGTCTACATTTCCATTTGGCTGAAACAAAATTTATTGTAGACATGAAGTTCAAAAAGTCATTCAAACAATTTATTAAAACTGTTGTTTATCATTACAGGTAATTCACAGACTTCTTAGGAAATGATTTTGTATTTTTCTATGGATCACCGATGAAAGTGGTTAAGACACAATTCACTACCTGTTGCTCTGGACACGTTCCAGAACTTTCTTCTTCATCTTTTACTAATGATTTAACTACATTTTCAGATTACAGTAATTTCACGTGTATAAGCTGTACCTGATTATAAGCCTCACTTCTGGGTGTTGGCAACTTTTCGTTCTTTGTCCATATATAAGCTGCACTTTCGTTTGCAGTGAGGATCCACATGCAACTTTCACAAAGTTGCTAATTAGTAACAGAATCATGGGATCGCAGGGTTTACTGGCTCGGCTCGGGGCCGTGTTGGCTTGGCTCGGCACTGCTCCGCCACTGGGGCCGTGTGGGCTTGGCTCAGCGCTTCCTTGCTGCCTCTGGGGATTGGCACCACTGACCCGCTGCCGCTGGGGAGTGGCCCTGCTGCCCCGCCACTGGGGCCAGGCGGGCTCCATCTCGGCTCAGGGCTGCTGCGGGCTCACACTTCCAGGATGGTAAATTTCTGAACTTCATCCATATATTGGTCGCTCCAGATTATAAGCCACACTTCCATGTTCAGACCGAAATTTTAGTCCAAAGGGTGCGGCTTATATTCGTGAAATTACTGTAATAATTTTGAATGTTTTTAATTCAATTAACATGTATTTTACCATTATTAAATAACTCAGACTTAATCGGAATATTCTGTGTTAACAAATCAGATGTTTAGCAAAATTATGGGTTACAAATATATGAACATTTGTATTACCAAACTTCTGTTTACATAAAAAAATTAATCAGGTTTGTCTGTGAAGACCTGGTGTCTGTTAGAACATACTAGCTGACTTATAATTGTATTCTTGTTATTTGATTTCTTGCTGAATTTAATTCTATGCAAATGCTGTCTGCTCTTTTGTCTGGGTCATATACCCAAGTCTAATTAGCCCACAGCTACTTGAGTTTCAGAAAGTGAGGCTACTACTAGGAGCAGGTATAGTGGTACTTTATGGCACTCTTAAAATCTATGACATATTCTGAAATGTATTCAAAGCTAATAGCACCAGACTAAACATCTGAAACAACTTTTAGCCGGTATTTGATGCACTGCATTTGTACCTGGATATTTTAAATATTTGTCTTGACTATACATCATTTACCCTCCTTTTTAGTCCTTTGTAAGGTAGAAGGCTTTCAATCAGACTTTGGCTTCAGTTATTATTCTGCTCCTGTAGAAATGCAGGGTGAAAATATTTATAGAAGAATATTGTCAACAGAACATTAAAACACCCAAACTGGTTCATAGCAGTACAATTTAAACTTTGAATAGCTCTGATGTGACAATGCTTTTCTTCTACCTTTAGCAGCAGTCTGTGATGATTTCCAGGGTTTTTGCTGATGCAATGGTATAAAGGAATGTAAGACTGCTGGAACTTCTGCTAGCAGAAAAATGGGATTTCATCATAACTAAGACTACTTCTCTTTTTGTAAACAACTTCTATATTCTAGTGCTCAGCATCCGTGCAGCAATTGATAAAAGATGGCTTTTCATTTTCTAGGTTGTAGTACGTGCAGGTACATTTTAAGGGACTCTCAAATCTTTTATTAACAGATAACGTTCTCCTCCATACTACTGGATTTAGCATGATTTAAAGTGTGAACACACAAATGGACAACTCCACTGCGGATTTCTGTTGGTGATTACGTATGATAATCACAAACACAGATTGGATCACCCCGACTCTTAGAACTCCCTAACTCATAGGGCAAACCAAACTTGCTGTTGTTGAAACACTGTTTGGAAGCTGAAGAATTTCAATATAAGACAAAGATAATGTGGCAGTGTATCGTGACAATATATTTATGAGAAAGGTGAAATGGGCAACATGTTATTGCCTTTTTTGTTGATACACAGTAGAATAATAATTTCAAAGAGAGGAGGAAGAAATTGCAACTTCCAACTGTGGAATTTATTTATTTAGTTAGATTCCATTGAAGTAGTAGTAGGACCAATGGAATTGGTCCAAATTTCATTTTTTAATCAAAGTACCATTAAGTGAATATTAAATATAATACATAGCTAAATATACCAAATAAACCATTTTGTTAACTTAGAAGAAAAGATAGCAAGTTAAGCAAGTTAAACTAATGATGGAATATTTACTATAAATAAAGGAGTAGAATATATCACTGTAATTTGATAGTCATACGGAATATTACAGTAATTTCACAAATATAAGCCGCAAGGAGTATAAGCCGCATTTCTGGTGTGTCGGCAAAGTTCATGTCTTTGTCCATACACAAACCGTGCCCGATTATTAGCCGCTCTGTCGTTGGCAGCGAGGACCCGCGTGCAACAAAGTTGCCAAATAGTAACAATTGCGGGATGGCGGCGTTTACTGGCTCGGCTTGGGCCGTGAGGGCTCGGGGCTGCCGACGGGGCCAGGTGGCCCAGCTTGGCGCTGCCACTCAGCAGGGCTGCTTGGGGCCGGCCGCTGCCGCCGCTGGGCTCGCTCGCCCCGGCCCGGCGCTGTCCCATGGGCACGGAGCCCGCCAGCACCCGCGGCAGTGGTGGGAGGAGGGGACGGAGCCCCCCCCACTCCCGCGGCAGGAGGAGGGGACGGGAGCCTGCCCGCTCCCGTGGCAGGAAGGGACAGGAGTCTCCTCGCTCCCGCAGCAGGAGGAGGGGACAGGAGCCTGCCCGCTCCCGCGGCAGGAGGAGGGGAAGGAGCCTGCCCACTCCTGCAGCAGGAGGAGGGGAAGGAGCCTGCCTGCTCCTGCAGGGGCGGTGGCAGGTGAGGATGGGAGCCCCCCGCCTTCCCCCCAGACCACGGGGCCAGCAGGAAGGAGGCCCCATCTCTCCCCCGGGCTGCACTGCCTGAAGGAGGGAGCTTCCCTGTCTTCCCCCCTTGCTGTGCTGCCAGCAGGGAGCTGGCTCCACCCACCGCGAAACAGAGTAACCAATGTGTAACAATCGCCTAAAGCCGGCTTT
>PYHW01009837.1:1919000-1960037 GCA_013186435.1 Turdus rufiventris | reverse complement strand
TGGGCCCCTGGGCCTCCCCAGACCCGACAGGGGTGGTGCCGTGGGTACCCGGCCTCATCTCCACTCGGCAGCCATTGGCCCTCCCGGACCTGACAGGGGCGGTGCCGCGGCCTCCTGAGCCCACCTCCACCCGGCTGCCACGGCACTGCTGGCCCCCCCACCCCCCACGGCTCACGGCTCGCACTTCCTGTGTGGCAAATGTTGCAACTTTGTACTTCATATAAGGCGCACCGGACTATAAGGCGCACTTCCGGGTTTGGGGGGAAATTTTAGTCAAAAGGGTGCACCTTATAGTCGTGAAATTACTGTACTTACAATTTTTTTCTTTGCTATTAAAAAAATATTATTAAGTAAAGTAACTAACAATTCGTAATTTTTTTTTTTGTTTCTTGATTACTTTACAGGTACTTTGGTTGTGCTTTAGTTTCTTTTCTGTTTCAATTTAAAATAATTCTACTATACTACAGCCACAGATCATAAAAAACTCATGCTGTTCCCTTTGAAGTGAAATAGTTCTGTGGGTTTTTTATTTGTTATTTTTAAAAATATTTTAATTTCTCCTAACTATTCCCAGAAAATTATGTTGCAAAGTACAGTTCAATTTGAGATTGATTAATATGACTTCTTAGATGTTTCTCTAAATGTTTTGAGATATGTACATACCTTGGGGAGACAACTGGCATGATAGAGATATCAAGTGAAGCTATTAAGACATTTCCAAGACCAATTTGAAAGAACTTGATGATCTTTTAATATTTAGTAACTTTTATTTTGTTTATCAACCATAGACTCTTGTGTTACTGAATTCACCCACTATGACATAATCATATATGGCGAAGTAATTTATCCTACAGTTTCTTTCACTTAGTCCCAAAAAGTAGAACAGAAGTTCTCTACCTCATGCACTGTACCTTAGGACTAAATAAAGAAATAAAAAAACCCCAAAAAAACCAAAACCAAAACCAAAAACAAAAACAAAAACAAAACCCCAAAAAACCAATATAACTGTTCCATGGCATTAAGTAGCTCTATTTCTAACTGTGCCTCTTTTAGGTAATGTCATAGTCTTATCACCTAACAATATTATGTGATCTGAATACTACTACCAATAGGTTTATGCCCATCATAAGCAACAAGGCATCTCTCCTGTCTAGAACTGGCAATAAGACTAAAAGCCTTTTGACTGTGATTTATGGCCTAAATTCTCTGTGAAAGGCTTTATGCAATTTTAATAGAATCTTCCTGTCACATCTGATACTGAATGGTACCTATTTACCTAATTTCCTCAGAGATAATTTATGCTGGCATTTTATTTTATGGCACAGTTAAACAAGTTTATACTTGTTGACAGCATTGTAGGCAAAAACTTTATTTTAAACTCCCAAATAATTCAGCTCATGAACCATTTTTTCTTCCCACTAGTGTACACTGGATTAAGTTAATGTGCTATGTGAAAGGACTTATGCATGATTCATTGTAAAGAGTTATAAAAAACACAGAAAAATAAGGTAATGTTCATATTTGAACAAAATAAACTGTCAACTGCTGACCTTTAACTGATAAATAATAGTCTAATGTACATAAACCTGATCTTCAGTTGAAATTGGACTGCATGTCACACAAGAACAGGATGGAATTTGGATTTTGGATAGAATTTGTAATGACAATTATTTTAAAAATACTTGAAGCAAACAATAGATAACTTTAAAAAAAGTGTTGGCTTCGCAAATAAGTTCAGCTTTATATATTTGCATTGGTATATAAAACTAACTTATCTGAATTTCTTATAGAAAAAGAATGAAATTAAAACAGATATGTGCATAACATTTTCCTTTCTCTTTGATTGTGGAATCTGAGCAAAAAATAATTCATGTCAACCTCATAATCACTTTTAATTCACACAGTTATTTTTTATATAAAAATAATAATTAAAATCTTATGGGGTTCAGTAAAAAGATATTAATTATGTTATAGATTTGCCCTGTAACATAAGGGCAGGTGTTTATACAATGGAGATGTGAGAAAGAAGAGTAAATAACATATACACTGTCTTTATCCTTTGTTTAACATTAATCAAAACAGTTGACGATGGTGGTGGCTATGCATGAAGGAAGGAGACAACATCCCTTTAGGCATCTTGAAATTACTTATTTTAATGCAACTGGAAGTACAACAGATTATGATAGGACAATTCTGAAAAATAATGTTGAATTACACATTTTTTCACATGCTTTTGTTACATTTTCCTCATTGTCCTATTTTATATTACATCTACTTGTGATCTCTTGCCATCATGGAATTGGAGGCATTGAAGGCAGTGACTTCCTGTCTGATGGCGCAAATCTTAGGACAATCACCAAATCAATATGAAGCTATTGATTTTTTTAATCAACTGTAATTCCTGATTAAAAAAATTAGATAAAATAATTGCAAAGTGTTGAATACAAAGCTTGTGTTTTGATGAGACAAAACTTGGAATTAACAACAGTGGTTCTATATTAATGAACAAATATTATTTGCATTTTCCCCTCACATTTTTTAATTTGTGTATCAGTAATGCAGAAAAGTGTCTTTTTTCTGGTTTCCCCTATTTTAAAAGCCACCTTAAACTGTATTTTTCTCTTAATGCAGAAAACAAGGAAATTTTTCAAGGTTTTAATTGATATCCATTTTGTTTTAGTATGTCTGGAGATATACTATTGCATGCTGATTACTGAAAATTTGAACAACTCATTATAATGCCAAGAGGAAGTAGAAGAGCTACATTTAGTCTTCAAACTCACTCAATTCACTTTTACACACACACACACACACACACACACACAGAGAGACACTCTTTATTTCCAAAATGCATTGAATGTTTCAAGACAACAAAAGTATGGAGGAAGAACACTAGTTGACATAGTTGAAATCTTTGAAATTGTCTATTGAGACAGAAAAGTGAATGTACTGACATCTATTACCAATGCACCAAGAAAGAAAAGTATACAGAATTTATTTGGAAAGTAATATTGCAGTACCCTCATTCATTTACTACTAGAAATACCATGGATTTTTGCAGCTATTGTTTCCATCCAAAGTGGATAAGAATTTACGCTGCTATTAGTCTGCTGCAGAATTTCATGAATTGCTAAGGACAGAGTTTAGTGAAATATGTGCAACCTATTGCCATTCAACCAACACAATGTATAACAAAGATGAAGAGCAGGCACTCAGATGTTATATTAGCTGCTCCTAATCAAAGGCTGGGGCTGTACAGAAAACCTTAGAATAGCTGTGTAAGAACCATGAAGAGTGATTTTTATGGAGCTGTAAGTGTGCTGAAAAATAAAAAAATCAAAGAAAAGAAAAAAAAAAAGAAAGCCTCTTTCAAGAAAAATTGGATTCTCCCTTGTTTTGCATTCCTGGGGAACAAGGGAGAAGGAGGAACAATGCAGACTTCTTTTGGATGACAATATAAAAGGCCCAACAAAAAATGGTGTAATAAAATAGCTACTTAAATAAGATATAATAAAAAAAAGAATATAGATAGTGAGTAAATATTGCAACCCTTCACATGCTGTATATCACGGATTTATGCAGCATGGGATTAATTGTGGATGGATTTTTCCACAGCAAGCTACACTGATCATGTCCATGGAGAGGCTCCTGCTCCCTCCCATGCTGTGGTGGTTTTGTCTGGTGTTACAAAGAAACCCATGTATCTTCGGGCAGGTCGCAGCGTTATATTGTCATAAAACCAATGAGTGTACAGCACAGGTTTTTATGGGCATTCCAGCACCTACCCTTGCAGCAGGTACCCATGTGACGTGCAGTCTTCCCTTTGATGAGGCCCCATGTAGCAGACATAGCCTGCTGAAGGTCACAAACTTTCAGAATAAAATGTCTACTGCAAGGATCCCAGTACATCCCACCACTGTTTAATAACTGTGAATCAGGGCAGAAGAGAAGATGTTGTTCTGTCTTGAAACCAGAACATTCAGCTGAGATCTATCAATAATTCTATATTCTTACATTTTGACGTTTACAAATGTTTGATAATTTAGTATAAAGTGTGTCTGAAAATGTTAATATTTACTTAACCAAAAAGGAAGGCAAACAATATGCTCCTTAGCAAACAATATATTCCTTTATATCTATGCATGCTGTACTTGTTTCAACATTGGACTTTGTATCTCAAGACTTGACATCTTTCCTGAGCAGAAGTTATAGGTCTGATTAAAAAAATAAGTGAGGTATCTTGATCTGTTAGGTGAGATGACATTTTAGGTTAGGTTTATGACATTATATTGCATTCTTAAATTATATCTCAATTTTCTTCTAGCTGATTTGCTAATTTTAAAATTAGTAAGTGAGGCTTTTAAAGCACTTTTGAAATCCTGCCCTTTTTCTTGAGCAAAGCTCAGAATCATACATATAATTTTGCATTAATACAAATTAATGTGTTCTATACTTAGCATCTTAAATTATTTTGTTTCATCCTGTACAATTCCACAAAGTTGCATAATTATAGTTACAATTTATTTTCTTTCCTATGTCACCCCTAGAAAAACACTGATAAACTGTAGAACATTATGACTGAATTTATGGGACCTCAAGTGGCATGGTTATTTCCTCACAATGTGAAGGGAAATGTAATTTTAAAGGAAATCCTCCAGATTGCTCTGAGGAAATTAATTTCCTTTATTTCATAAGAAAGGTTGTGTAAGATGACATAGGCAAATACAGAATTGTGATCTGTCTCTGGAGCCACTGTCTGGGCATGTAGGGATAAATTTTAAAGTTGCAGAACCCATTTGGAGTTGAGTCTGGTGAATGACATAAAGGGCAAAAAATGGGCTTCTACTGACATCAGCATGAAGAAGAAGATTAAGGGTGAATGTGGGCCTACCAGCAAAGGGTATGGAAGGGGACAAGTTGTACTGAATGTTTCTTCACATCAGACTTCTCTGGCAAAACTGTTCCTAGGAATGTGACACCAGTAGAAAATTTTGGGAAGGAAGTCATCCTCTGGCAAGGATGCTTTCTTTATCCGTGGTATATAGGATCTGGTTGAGACCATTTAAATAAGTGGACATTAACAGGCAAAAGGGCCCAGATAGGATGCACCCACAAGCACTGGGCAAACTGGCCCATGGCATTGTGAGGCAACTCTTGACAATCTATGAGGGATCATGGTGACCAAGGAGGTTCCTGCAGACTGTAAGAAAGCCAGTGCTACTTTTCAAGGGCAAGAGGGAGAATCTAAGACACGATAGGTGCATCAGCCTCACATTGATTTCTCGAGCAGACATGGAGCATTTCACCCAGGAAAACAGTCCCAGAACTACAAGGTGTTGAGGAGCAGTCGTCATGGATTTACAGAGGAAAGAATTCCTGGTCAGCCTGACAACCTTCTGCTGTGAAGGGGACTGGCAGGGTGAATGTAGGGGATGTTGTTTAGAATGTCCTTAGAAATCTTTTGGACACCCTCAAAGACAAAACGGTGAAGTTCAGGCTAGATGTATAGACAAGAGCCAGCATCCAAAACTGGCTGTATTACCAGGCCCAAAAACCTGCATTTTATCTCAGGGCTGTTATTTCCCTCTCCTGTCTGTTGAAGTACAAATGATGTTAGGGAAAATCTTAGTATCCAGGCCTTTTCTGTAGTGATGGTTTCTGTTTTTACTCTCAAACTTCAGCTGTCAGCAATTGAGGAACTTCTGTGTACCAACATAATTTTTAGTAATATGTCTTTCATTGCTTTTTCCAAACTTTTTAAAAAAACTTACTAATGTTTTTAGCTTTTGTAACAATGTGTTTCTATGAACCTCCCAATTTCATTATATGTGCATATGACATATGCGTTTTCTGTGTTGCATTCCTTTCCTTTAAGTTGTTTGGGATTTTTAAATTTCTTAAGCTCATTGCTTTGCAATATGTGTTGGTTTTCAGTGATAGTTTTAAAAATTTTATTCTGTTGCATGCTGAGTTCTAAATACTTTAAATTTGCAAGACTATATTTGCTTTCTTTTTTTTTTTATCTTCTGCAGACAGTAAGAGAAATATTAGGATAATATAATTTGATTGATCTCAAACGTCTAAAATCCAATTGTAAACAAGATGGCCAAATAAAATTTATGTTTTCAGGGAAAAATCAATGAAAACATTTAGTTGAATACCATGCCATCTTATACTTCCAGTCTTGGTCTTCCAAAGGGAATGGTGAACATTACACAACATGACAATTTTGATAGTATGGTTGCAATGCAGCCGTACAGAAAAATATCTTGTGTATGTTTTAATTTTGCATATCTCTCTCATAACTATGTTTTTAAATCAAGCTCTTCAAAATCCGGTGTTTCGAGGAAATAATGAAAATTGCATCACCTGTCATTAATATGTATCATTTGTGTGCATGAAAACTGCACATGCTTTTTGTAATGGATTAAAAACACACTGTTGGTAATGCATAATGGAGTCAGCTTGGAGGGATTTAGTGGGAGTGATGGGGTCTACCCTATCCCAAATAACTACTGTGGCTAATCACAATTTTGTCATGTGACACAGAGAACTATTGTTATTTTACTTTATATTTCCATTGGTTTACCTGTAAGATTATTTAAGTGAATCAGAGGTTAAAGCACCATAATTATTTCAGAATTGATGTATCATTTCTTGTTTTCCCTTGTTCATTTGTATTTCTGTTCTTTCTTTCTCTTACATGCTGCAGTTGCAAACATATTGTGGCGAGAGCAAGGTACTAATGGAGATTACTTTTGTTCATATTTTCTGAGTATGATGAAATGCTCATCTGTTGTTTCTTTTCTGTGTGTGTGTGTATTTTTGTACTCTACAGTTACAGAAATTACCTATCCCCTTGCAACACTGAGAAATTTGACTTAAAAAGAAATTAAGTGGAAATGAATCCTATAAATTTTCCTACTTTTGTAAACTGCTTCTCCTTTTTGGGAGAAAGAAGGAAATAAGCTGTTCACAATTTTCAGACAATTGTTCAAAGATATACAACAAGAAGCTCAGATTTAAAATGTAGACTTTTAAATACTGATTGATGTCATGACAAAACTTCCAACCAGTCAGTTTATATGCTGTTGGGATTGATTTTATTGTATGAATCTCTCTTATTTGACAAAATTATGATCTTAAACAGTTTAAAATTGAGATAGCTGTTGCTGCTTAATGAAACAAAGCATATTATTCTTATACTCAGGAAAAGTTTTAAAGTAAATTTTGAAGCAGGGAATGGATGTTTGTGATGAACTGAAGGATAAATATATATAAAGACACAATCAGGTGTTTTTAACATTAAAATAATAGAAATTTTATTTTACAAGAAAAAGAGAGGTATTATTTTTCATATATATTATATAATCTCAAAAATTATCCTTATATTCCAGAAAAATACCATAATCTGATAGTTATCATAAGTTTCTATTCTGTTGCCTGTTCTTCATCTAAAGTTACAATTTAAGAATTAATATATTTCAGGAGTAATAAATTGTTTAGAGTATTTCTGTTGGATCAGGCTTTGGTGTGAATTCATGCTAGAAGTGGTATTTCCATGGACTTCTTAAAAAATTATTTTTAATTAATTTAAACATTTAAAAATCTGATCTTTCATTTGCCTGTTTGTAGTAACTTTTGGCAGTCCCAGTGTATTTATAAATATGAACTAAATTTATTTTTTTATTCCTTTTTTACCAGTTGCTCTACTGTTACAATCATTTCTGTGATTGTAGTGGAGCTCAGCTGTGAGCCTCCTGCTCTATTGGCCTTGCAGAGTGCAAATGATGTGTTCAGAGTTTCATACATTCCACTGTTAATGATTAAACTGATATGCAACAAGATTGTATCAAATTCTCAAAAGTATGCTGTTCTCAGCTCTTGTTGGGAAAGTATCAAGTATGGTTTATCTCAAAGCTGAAAACTTGATTAGTATCTTCTCGATTGTTTGGATGACTGTCTTTTCAAGTCAATTTGCTGCTTTCAGTCATTAGAATGCACCTAGGAAAATTTAAATTCTGCGACAAGTCCTATTATTACCAGAGTGCTTATGGTAAAGATATTCAAATTTCTCTATTACTAATGTGAAACTAATAAAAAAGAAATTTATATTAACAGATTTTGTGTCTCCTAGAGCAGATATCTGCAATTTATCCTGCATTTCTCATTGGCCAATCCTTGTATTTCCAACATATACTGTTACTAATTACAACTTTGGAAATATTTTACAAGAGGGCAATATCCTGAAGATGCCAATAAGTGTCACCACCAGCTTCTCTGGGCCGTGCATACTCTGCCATTTTCTGTTATGAAAGTATTAACAGAAAGGAAGGGAGGGAGGAATGGATGATAAGTAGGACAATCAAGATCACAAAACCATACTAAGTCTTAGTGCCTAGAGATATTTCTATATCAAGTGCACAAAATGTTTATCTCAACCATGTGCACTTGAAAATCTGAAAGGATATTGAGGGTACATGTGTATTAGAGTAATAATACAATATATAAATAAATATAAGTATGTTCTTATATATGCAAAAGAACCCCAACCACCACCCTTTTCAAAAAGATCAGTGTTAGCCAGTTTTAAGTATCAATTCAGTCTAAATAAAGCAAATTATTTATCTATTGCTTCTGGCACTGCGTTAAAAATGTGCAGGATTGTATTTAGTGGAGAGAGGGCTGCAAAATTAAGTCTTCACAGGAATAGCTCCTGTAGTTCTGAAATAGTGGCTTGCTGAGATGATTAGATATTTATGCAGATTAGATATTTGTATCTCAGATAGCCACTCACTCAAATGAAGAATTTTGGGTCATAATAAGTTGGAAAGGGGAATTAACTAATTATATCCAGAGGTAAAGGTTTGTTATATGAACTGACTTCCTTAACTTTGTATTGAAATGGAAGAAGGACATTTCATACTGTATGTCCTTCACTGCTTTTGTAGAACAGTTTGGTGAACATTATTATCCAGACTTTGTAAATAAAGCTTTAAAACTTTGGGCTGTTTATTAGACATAAATAATATCTGTACATTGGAAATCTTACTCTGGAGTATTGCCACCTGAGGTGGAGGTTTTAGGAGCCCTGTTATCAAATATCTGGATCACCTGGGACTATCATTTGAGCTACTTCCTCACATTCTGGTATTGCCTATCCTGCTAATACCTATAATTTACTTCAGCCAGTGAGAGGAGGGAGAAGGGAAAACCCGGTTTTGTCCCAGTCATATTCACATATTCATCCCCAAGGCACAATATGCTTGTTGCTCAGCAATAGATCTCTACTCTGTATTTGCTGTTGCAGGCAGCCTAACATCAGTCAGGCTTATCTGCAAATTTCAGCATTCATACACGACACAATGTCAGCCATTCTCTAAAGAGACACCTTAACGTGCTGTCTTATATGGGCTGTGTGATTTATCTGCCAAGGCATACAAAAGTGCCCACTGGCCAGAGTGGGCATGTTGCCCTGAGTATGCCCTGTTCTCTGAATAGACATCACCAGGGAGTTTTCCAGCAACCTAAGCCTGCTTCTGTGTTACACCAAATACAGCACAGACTTTTTGCTAGTCTATTACTAGATAGATTTGACATAAAGTAAGGAAAACCCTGCTTGGAGAGCGCCTCTCCTTTCTTTCTGGGAAAATTTGGCCAGAAATGGGAAATGATTCCACAAGATTTCTCAAAGATAATTAAATGTGTTTGTTCTGGTCGTAGCCTGACAACCTTCTGTCTATTACAACCTTTGAACTACTACATTAGCTGTGTGATTCCTAATGGGGACTGGAAACTTTTATGTATGTGTGTACATAAATACATATATACATACATACCTACGAACACAAATATTCATCCTTCCTACTCCCTCGCGATTTTCTCATTATTTTATTTTGTATTAAGACCGGTTCTCTCTCTATTAACATTGATTTTCCCTCAGAATTTAGGATAAGCAGAAGTTTAGACTCAAATTTATTTTCCATAGGTTTCATTCCTCTGTGTTCCCATAGCAAATATTGTTATGGCAAGTGAAAGCTTAGGTTCTGTGCCCAGGATACATGGGCACTTTTACCATTGTAGCCAACAGTTTAGTTGTCAGAATGGTTATATATGATTTTATGAGTACTATGATTTTCTTCAAAGAATTTTATTAATGTGAACTGATCATCCATTATAGCATCCACATAGAAAATCTGCAACTGCTGTCTTAGTTGGCACACAGAAGATTAATGAGACTGTCCTTCTCTGTGGACCACAAATATTGTGAGAATTCATGCTACAGGTGGTTCCCGCCTTCTCCCCAAAACTTTGCATCATGCGTTTCAGCAACATTGTGGAAAAAGGATTAAATAATTCTGTAAATACCTCTGGGCCTTCAACATTGGAATCAATATCTGCTCAACCTTTTCTTTCTAACAAAATAAAATAGAGATGTTTTTCTTTTCTTGAAATATCAACTAAGGGTTTATAACAAAGACTCGGGTCTTCTGAGTTATACAGAATGTTGTACAGAAATATGTTAAGTCCTCATCCCTAAACAAAATAAACAAAAAAGTATACATTAGTTTAATTTCAGCGTAGATTATTTCACAAGACCACTTTTATTGTTGCGGCTGTCAAACAGTGTATTTCTAGATCTGTATTCATAAAGACACTATCTTGCCAATGGTGCAAACTATGTAAAGTTCTGAATAATGTAACAGTTTTTTTTCAGTTTTGCAACAAAAGATCCCATAGGTTTAGCTGCATTACCATTATGTACATTAACAAACTAATCTCATACCGAACTGTGATTAGGTTTTTTAGCTCAAGACAAGGATTTTCTGTTTTGTCATTATTTGATTTTATACATTTCAATATGTTTTTGTCCCTAAGGTCTGGGAATTGGGAACATGTTTTATGTTTTTTATGAAGATGGCATCAAAGTAATACAACCAGTGGAATGTGAATTTCAGAGGCATATTAAGCCTAGTGAAAAACTCCTCGGTTTTCAGGCAAGTTGTTTTTAAAATATATTTGTGGTTTTTTCTCAATTATAACTTTCTTTACATGAGAATTCATTATTACTAGTTCAGTGTTCTCTGCTTGATAAATCCAGCCATGTTTCCTGAATAAATAAATAGCTTATAATGGTGTTCTCAAAATTTCTTGTATTTTCCTCTATTAAATTCACACTTACAGCCCCTCTTTTCAATTAAATATTCCCTGAATATTTTTGCCAACCTTTTCTTTCTTTAGATGTCTTTCTACTTTCCCCGTTCTTTAACAGCTCTCTGTTTCTGGATTTGTTGGGTTTTTTTTTAGTCCCCACCAGCTCCCCACCTCCAACCCACCAGTTAAATTAATCTTAGAGAATCAGGGATTGATTCTCTTTATATTAAATATAGAATCTTCTGGGGGGTGGGGAAGCATTAATGGTTTCTTTTTCTCTACTGGATGTTTCTCTGTATGAATTTCTCAGCTATCATGAGGCAAATCCTTGTACTGGTAAATGTTCACACAGCTTGCACTGAAGTTAATAAAGATGACTGATGCTTTGGTTACAACTTAAAATTCATATAAGTAGTTTCAACAACTTTACTGTTAACATATTTATAGCTGATTTCTCTAAATTCTGAGAATTTATTAAATAGTTTCCCTGAGTAGGATGCATAAAAACACTAGTGTATTCCATTTATTCTTGTGATGTTTTTTCTTTACTGCTAATCAAATTGCTAGCTGACATGATGCATGTTCCCACAGGAACACTTGGTACTAGTCACTACATTAAGACTTACTCTGCATGATATATCAGCTTTCAAAAATAGTAACTTTTTCTCATTTGGATTTCAATGAGTGACCTTAAAATACATACTAAGCATTGAGCTGTACATTGAGCTGTACATTGAGTTGTCTCAATGGAATTTGCCTCTTCAGTTATCATTATTGATGTCAAAGGCTGCTGTACTCAGCAACAAGATTTATTTTAGTGTGAATAATTATGCTTTGAACAGCTAATCATACCTTGATTTGTGCTACTTAAGTGAAATTAGGTTGACACTGCCAAAAATAAGCCGAAAAGCTTTTTTTTTATGGCTGTTTAATTTAAAAGCTGATTATTTAAGAAATCTCTTAAAATTTTATTGGTCTAAAGTGTAGTCTAGGTTTTTAAGGGTATTTTTATTGAAATGTAGCAATAATCAGGATGAATAGGTAAGATTTCTTTCCTTTTGGATCCTGTCAAACCTGGACTAGCATAATAACTATATCCTCTTGGGGTGAGTAGGGAAGGGAAGGAAAGGAAAAAAAAATAAAAGCCCAGGAAAGTAGTCTACTTGATAATTTAAGGGTTTTTTTAAACTTCTTTTTTTTCTTTTTTAATATTCTTCTCATTTGAAGAATATCATATATTCCTCAAACCTCTTTGGAATGCCTGTTCCCTCTGAATAAAAATAATAAAATAACCCAGTTCTGTCTCAGGATAAGATTTTTATGAAGTTCAGCATGTGATTGTTTAGTGGTAACAGCTCATGTCATAAATTGCTGGTTATTAATTATCTTTAGCTCTGTCATATACTTTTACTTATCAGAGATGTTGGTAAATATACCAAGCATATTTTGAGGTAGCTCTACATACCCTTTCCCATTAAGGCATCTCCATGACTTCAGTATTAACATATTAATAATAAAAGAAATACATACTTTCTTAAAACTCTTCCATTTCTTTACATTTCTCTGAATTAGCTGTTCAAGTGATGAGTAAAACCACAGAAGAAAACGGAAGAAAAAACCAGAAAACTGTTTATTGAAAAACAGTTGCTAAAGCATAGGACCATTTTAAAATTCAGCAGTGCTGTTTCAATAAGAGAAAATGTCTGGATATGGCACATGCCACTCCAGTGTTCGTCCACAGGTTTCCTATTTGTCTGTCAACAAACTTGAACAGAGTTTCTGTATGAGCTCAGGTGCTTCTACATAGCATTGCACTGTATCGATAACAACACTGCAGTACTTACACATGTACATATTTAGGTATGCTAATTTTGCTAAAGGTAAATATATTTACTCACTTTCTATATACTTGAGAACCCTTGTCTAAATATTTAATTACCTCTTAGGCAACTGAGTGTCAATACAGCAAAATACTTTGGTGTATATCTAACATGGGAATCAAATAGATTCACTGTGTTTAAAAAGAAGCAAAAGATTTAGTGCTTTACTGGATCATCCTGGGTCACAGAAATTGTAAAGATCTCCTTCCTCGCCTTCCAGAACCTCTTAATTACTTGAGTCTTCTTGATGTCAAGTGCAAGTAGAAATTTATTAGTCTGATAGTGCAAATTCTAGATGCATAGGGACAAAAATAAACCGAATTCTATTTTCTGATATAGGTTGTTGCTTAGTTAGACCAGCTTTGGCAGCTGTTTGTTTAACCTATTGTCAAATAGATTCTTATCCATGGTTCAGGTAGAGTCTTTCACCTATTAAAATATCTTATCATTGTGAAGTGCTTGGGACATTTTCCGCGCTAACATTTAGCCTCTGTTTGTCCTCTGCAAATTAATATTATCCAAAGACTTAAATTCTAATTCTTATGCAAAAGTGTTTTTATTTTCCTTTCTCAATGAATCCCAATTAGAATAATTACTTCCAGAGACTGGGAGAAAAGCAATTGAAATTTTTGAGGCTAATGAAAAAGTCTTTTTGACTTCAACATAAAACTGATTTTCTGTTTCTTACAAGAAGTAGCACATAATGGCCAAATTTCAGTGGAATATGCCATCTCACATTTGAATATGTGCTGAAGGTCAGAGCAAAATGCTTCGTTTCAAAATGATTAATAAGACTACATGGCATACCAAAATTTCCTCAGGAAATTAGATTGAATCATAATTTGTAGTCTGCAGAAACTGCCTTGATTTATGCTCTTACAACACAAAAATGTAGTAAATGCTGACACTTGTTTGCAAAAAATAAAAGTTTTTTAAAAATCCAATCTGATTTTTAGTAAAGAATGACAAGAAGAAATGATTTAATGTAGAAGAGGTGATACATAAATTCATGTTTTAAAACTGTTGTAACCTGTTGGTGTCATCTTACTCTGAGGCAGCCATAGCGTAGCCAGACGTTTCATTACACTGCCTGAAGAGTTTGACTCACATCCTGTTAAAACTATGAGGACCCTTGCAGTAAGTGTAAGTTAATGAGCATAGAATTTGCACATATAAATCTGCAAGTACATGTTTCCTCTTGAGATTTTCTTGCCCCAGACTATCTTGAAAAACTTTCTCTAAGGATTTATTTTCCTCCATCTGCTGACTTGTTACAGAGCAAGTCACTTTTTGATTAAAAAGTCTGGGAGGAATACAACAATGAAGTAAATTAATGTTTTATCAGATGTTAACTTGTTTTTTTTTTTTCTCAGAGAGAGAATAAATTAGGAATAAGTAAATTGCTCACATTTTAATTAGAAGAAAACGGTGGATTTATGCTTATATTTTAAGGAGAAATTATTTTAACCAATTACCCAACCACTGGGGAAATTATTATGAAGCCTCAGAATAACTGCCTGTAGTGTGAAAGAAGTCCAAACAATCTAGAAAAATGTTATATTTTCAAAAGTAAGATTTCATTTCTGTTAAAACAGCTTCAGGTAAATGTAAATTTGAATAACTAGGGAAAAAACCACATAAACCAGTTTATACTGGGAAAACCACTTTGGTTTGGATATGAGAATTTTTGTGCACAATTTTAACCGTTACATTGGAAAAAAAGGGGTTTTGCTTTTATGTTTTTTCATATTTTTGGGCAAGTTGAGAATTTGCATTGGATTATAAAAATACATGTCAACTTGAAAAATATTTTAGAACCTTTAAAGTACATTTTTATATGCAGATATGTATATGTGGTATATATATATTAGACTATATTTGTGAAAAAATACTTTAAAATACACTTCTGAGTATTTTTGGTATTTTTTGATTCAGATTCAGGCAAATGTATAAAGCTGTAGTTCATTTCTGCATGTAGTTATAAGTGCTTAAGTTATTCTGCTATACGTTCCACAAGGGGAGGTGATACTAGAGAAATCATTTACACTAATCTATATGATGCCATGTGAGAGAAACACAGATTCCTTCAGCAGAAGTCAGTTTTGTTTTTGAATAATATGTTGAATATGTCCTTGTAGAATTCAGTCCCAGAAACTCATGTAAATTAATGTGAGTCTCTGAGACACAACTGAAAATAATGTCTCTGTTGCAGATTTGTTGCAAAAATTTGTGGATTCATTGTTTGAAGGTACTCCCTCTGTGGAATAAAGAGGATGATGTAGAGCAATCCAGGTGTAGTTATCTGTTTATATAAAACATGTAACTAAGACAAGGTATACTTATAATAAATATAAAAGATAATGAGATCGGTGGAACAACCTTCTACTTGAAGTGACAATTACCCAGAAGGCAAATGACAATAGATCACTGGTATGGTGATTGTACACCATATTAGAGACATACTTGCATATGTTGACTTAATGCAACAATGAAAAGCATTTAGCTACTTTTAAGAATGAAAGTCCAATTTGTGCCATGCTGTCATTCTTTAAAAAAAACAGATTTTTAACTTCTCTCTTTGGTCTTCATGGCTTCTTATCAGCACAAACTAAATCTTACTTGTTACTTATTTCTAAGTTCTCCTGAAGTTCCTGATGATGTGCTATTGCACGGTACCTGAGTTTAGTAACCTTTCCTAATCATACGATTCCTGAAAGACCTTTCCTTTGTTGAGGTTTAAGAGTCATGTAAAAGCAAGCAGTGACTTTCAATCTTCTGCAATGAAACTCCCTCTTTTAAAGTTGGAAATGGATTTATTTCTTCTTTTGACCTATAAATGTTGAGTGTATTTTCAAAAGTGTAGAAGCACAGCATACAAAGAATGTTGACACAGAAAAATAAGTCTTGAAATGCATCATCTTCTTGAAGAACATTTCTTGGTGCCAAAGACGGTGTTCTGCCACATAATATTTCCTGTGCCTATTAAAAGGTGTTTGACGCTTAGAAACAGAATTCTTGTTCAAGAGCTCATCATCTCTTGCTGCTCATTCTACATTGAGTCATGATCTGCTGACGTATCATAATTATTTTCACAGCAGCCAGTTATGATGTATCAGGCAGAGAATTCTAAATTAGGAATAAGCAGCAGATAAGTGGTAAAAAGAATAATACTTATGATTTGGTAAAACTCTCCCTTGTGTTGCAAGGAATTAAAAATGAGAGGCAAAAGAAGAAAAGGTAAGGAGAACAAAAACACTTGACACATCCTGTATTTTTTCAAGTACAGTGTTTTTCAGGTCCATGTTTTTTAAATAATTGTCATGTCCATTATAGGAAATAAATTATGCTATTTCATAAAGGGAGTTTCCACATATAGTAATGTACTTGTCCAAGTAACTTTTAATTTTGGTAAAACCAAGCTTCTTCTGGGAGAAAACATCTACAAGTAGGTAGTTGAATTATTTGCCATATCTTTCTACAAATTAGAAATAGTGAGTATGTAAACTACAGTTAGCTATTTTGACTGAGTTTATAGTTACATGTATTATGAAATATCAGTTTACTGAAGTGAACAGATTTTAATTTTTTTCAAATTCGTTCATTTGCAGGAATGGAAGGGCAGAAAGGGAGGGAATGGTATTAAGAAGATACTTGGTATTTGTTGGGCTTAACACTAGTAAGATAAGCCATGAGAATGCATTATGGCAGAACTAGCCAAACTTCTTGATCTTTAAAGCGACCTATCAGTTCTCCAAGTGACAAGAACATCTGGTCTCTCTAACTGCTGCTTTGCCCATCTATCATGTGACAATTTGCACCACATCACCTCCTCTTTCTCTTCATTTGGACATTATCATCTCTCCAGTTACGTACTTGCCTGGCTTACTGCTGTGTTCTCAGCTGTGTGTGACCCATGCTTGCCCTGCCTCCTTTTGGCGGGCACTGTAATGCTGCTCAGGTGGGACCGACAGCTACTGCAGTAACAAGGCACTGTGTGTCTGGTTTGGTTTGCTTGTTTCAAGGTCTCCTTACCCTTGCTCCCTTTATTTCTACATGTATGGTTGTTTCAAATTGGTTTCTTTCTCAGGTCAACAGTACTAACCTCTTGAATTTCTAGAAAACATCCCAGAATTTGGTGTATGAATTATTTTATAGTGCTTGTGAGTTGTGGTTCTTACAGATGCAATTTGGATAACATGAATTTATGTAGTAGGGTCAACTGTCCTTTTTCCTTCCCTACGTTTTCTGAGGTTCTATTTAAAAGTTTAAAAATAATAAAATTAGTATAATTTGTCCTTCTATTACATTGTTGATTGTTTTGATTCTTACACTTTTCCTGTTTCTATTGAATTGTAGGATGAAGTTTGTCCTAAAACAGATGGTGATCCTGTCCAGCGGTGTATTTGGGCAACTGCTGTTAATGTAAAAGACAAGTTCATATACGTGACTCAGCCCACACTTGACAGAGTTCTCATTGTTGATGTACAGTCTCAGAAAGTTGTACAGGTATTTAGCATTTTTAAGTTACTATTTAATTTTGACAAAAGAATTTAAGACTTTCCTTCATATTTCAGAAACAGAAATACAGTTATCTCGAGAGTAAACACCTTATTTGGAAAAATGCTCACCTACTTTTAACATTTAGCAGCAGTTTCTGTTTAGAAACTGTTCTTCTCAATAGGCAGATGTGTGGATAATAACATGAAAATAGCTCTTATAAATACTATTCAAGTAGTTGAGGAAATTAGTTCCTATAGGATGTTTCTGACTTGAGATACCTTTCACTCTAAAACAAAGATTGGCTAAAATAGAGTCTTATCACAAGAATGTGTCTATCAGTTTTGGCTGAAAGGTCAGGTTTGGCTACAAAAGGTGGAAGACTGTTACTCTGTACTCTTTTAGACAGATAAATTATGGAAACAGTAAAAATAAGCACCACCCTTAGCCGAGGCTGGAGACTTTGAATTTGAACTTCTCTTTCTTGGTCTCTGTGATGCTGGAGATACTCTGCTTAGTGAAAATAAGTAAAAGAGAGAAGTCAATGCTATGCTACAGTGATTAAGACAGCCATAGCGTTTGAGCAAAACCAGGTGTGGTGTGTTGACCGTGACTGGAGGCCAGATACCCACCAAAGCTGCTCTATCACTTCTCTACCCAGCTGGATAGACGAAAAAAAATTCATGGATTCAGATAAGGGAAGGGAAAGATCACTCTCCAGTTACTGTCACAGGCAAAACAGACTTGACTTTGAAAATAAATTCAGCTTATTTCACTACCAAAATCTAAGTAGGATAATGGATAGTATAACAAATCCTAAACATCTGTCCCCCTGCATTCTCTCCTTCCTGGGCTTAGTTTTTTTCCTGACTCTGCCTCCTACCTCACCAGCAGTGAGAGTGATAAGGAATGGGGGGTAAATTTGTCAGTTTGTCACGTTATTTCTGCTGCTGCTTCTTACTCAGAGTAGTCTTTTCCCTGCTGCCTCATGGGGCCATTCCCATGGGAGACAGTCCTCCATGAACTTCTCCAGTGTGAGTCTTTCCCGTAGGTTTCAGTTCTTCACAAACCGGTCCAGTGTGGGTCTCTTTCCATGGGATACCGTCCTTCAGGAGCAGATTGCTCCAGTTTGGGTTCTCTTATAAAGCCACAATTCCTGCCTGTGGGCACCTCTTCACAAGTTCATGGGCCCTGCCAGGAAACTGCTCCAGTATAGGCTTCCCATGGATTCAGAACCTCCTTCAGGCATTTACCTGCTCCAGTGTGGGGTCCTCCAGGGGCTGCAGGTGGATCTCTGCTCCACCCTAGACCTCCGTGGGCTGCATGGGCACACTTGATTCACTGTGGTCTTCACCACAGGCTGTAAGGGAATCTCTGCTGACTCACCTCAAGCATCTCCTGCCCCTCCCCCACTGACCTGGGCATCTGCAGAGCTGTTCCTCTGACATATTCTCGCTCCTTTCTCATCTGGTTGCAAACACTTCTCCATGATAACACTTTCATGCATCTCAGCTATGTTATCCCAGAGATTCTACCCCACCACTAATCGACTAGATATTGGCCAATATCAGCAGCAGGTCTGTGTTGGCATCAGCTGGCACAAGCTCTGTTGGACATGGGGGTAGTGTCTGGCAACTTCTTACAGAAGCCACCTATATAGTTCCCCACTGCTGCCAAAAGCTTGTCATGCAAACCCAGTGCACTAAGGTACAAGGCAGTGCTTCTCGTATCATCGTATTTATAGGAGATAGGTGCTCTTTAGCTAAATAAAACATGGATTTTTTTTTAATTAGAAATCTAACTGAATTGTTAATTAAAAAAGCCACTTAAATAGAGCTTTTCATGCTTTTTGCTTTTTTCATGGATAAGTGTATGAAAATATTTGAAGTATAGACTACATATTAGGCTCCAGGGAGACAGTATTGTGTCCTTCCAGTACTTAAAGAGAACTTATAAGGAAGTTGGAGACAGATATATTAATAGGGACAGTAGCAATAGGACAAGGGGTAATGGTTTCAAACTAGAAGATGGTAGACGCAGATTAGATATAATGAAGACATTGTTTACAATGAGGTTTGTGAAAGATTGTCGCAGATTGCCCTAAGAGGTGGTAGAAGCCCCATCCCTGGAAACTTTCAAAGTCAGTTTAGATGGGGCTCTGGGCAAACTGATCTAGTTGAAGATGTCCCTGCTTACTACAGAGGTTTTGGATTAAATGACTTTTAAAGGTCACTTCCAGTTCAAACTATTGCATGATATAAGTATATATATGCATTGTGTATATGCATATACAATTTTAAAATAAATAACAAAATGGCATTTATAAAATTTCATTAATTTCAACAATAATTTTAATACTTTTGCATACTTGAAACATCTGCTTTCTGAATTCTGCCTCAGCTGACTCAGACATAGCTTCTTCAAAACTTGAACTATCCAAATGATGGCAGAGACTTATAAAATGTTTCATTCAAGAAGTTAATTATAAGAAGGTGGTGGTTTTTTAGTTAAATTTACCTTTGCATATTAAAATAGAGATAAACCGAGTGGGTAATGAATTTTTATTTTCTGAAAACAATAGGTTTTTTACAGCCGGTTTGACGCATTATGTTAGGAAGGCAGACTGAAAACCTACAGTCTCAACACAGTCCACAAATTTGAAGGACTGGAATGTCTGGCAATATTTTCCATGGTCTCTGACTGACATTCAGGTGCCAGGTTATTTTTCTTCATAGGAGGGATGAAATATTAATGTAATTACATTTATTAGCATTTGGACTTCAGTGTCCAAAGCCCATGATTCTTCTTGAGCTCACTGAAAATAAGTTTCAATTTAGGTTTTATGAAATACATTCATTGGCAGGGTCTTCTAATTTGTCTTTAGTAGCACTAGTTACTTTTTAAATGTGCATAAATATATATCACTTTACCATTATGAAATGGGCAGAGGTACTTACTGCACAGATGTATGTTAATCAAAAGTAAAATTTAGTAAATTAACCACTAATTCAAAGTTCAGCCCTTCCCCATAAATATGTAAAGCAATTGTGCAATTTTCGAATGGGGTTAGATTGTTCTATCATAAAAATATTCCAGTTTCTGTATTTAGCTAAAAAGCAGACATACAGAGTCCCTAAGTGCAGCAAAGAGCTTTGTGCACTAAGTCTGTGCTACTTAGGCATTATATTGAACTAAAACAAGGATACTCCAGAAGCTTTCATGTTATTCTGGGGGGAAAAAATCACTTTCAATAGAATTTTTTTGAGGGATAGAATAGCGTTGCTTTTCCACTAATATAATAACATCCAGATTATGAACCAAGGAGGGTATAGAACTAAATTTACCCCAGCTGTGGAAAACTTTTGCTGGAATGGAAGTCTTGGTTTTGATGCTTCTAGGGGTTCAAGTAATCATGATAAATTATTTTTCCATTTCACAGTATTTAACAAAGATTTTTGGAAAGACAATAAAAGCAAGGAATAACAGTTTAAACAGATAAATAAATTAAACCAGATGTGTTACTGTCACTTTTGAACACCTAAGTAGAATTTCTACTATTTGATCTGAATGTTTTTTCCTTGGATATGCTTAGCCAAATACATGGGGAAAGTATAAGGCTCCCAGCTATTATTCAAAATAGACTTAAAAACCAACCAAAACCAAACCAAACAACAACAACAAAAAAAAACCCAAGTAACTGAACAAGCAACAAAAAGCCACAGTAGTTGCAAACAAAGCAAATAAATAATGAAGGCATAAAACTTATACAATCTTTTATATATAATATAAAACCAGAAAAATTAAAACAGCTATGGGTTCACAGATGGGTTTTAGAATTGAAAAAGGCTAATTTGGAAGTTAGTGACGAGTCAAGAAATACTTTGTTTTGCATTTCTTATAACATGCATGGCTCTGTCTTCTTGTATTTTAAAAATAAGCATTTATTTTCTAGCTCTATTTTTTACAAGCGCGAAGAATATTCTGACCATTAAATGTTGCTTTATTCATATGATATGCACTTACAAAAATTTTTACAAGCAGGAGGCAGAAAAAGGAATTTAGTTTTCCAAACCACTATATTTTCATTACTTAGAGTACTGCCTAGGATGGAGTAAAACAGATTTGAATAATTTTTTGAGAATTGAAACTCAGATATTCAGAAATGAAAGCATTTTTCTTGTTAGACTGTCTTTTTCCTAAAGATCCTATTAATACAGAGGATATAATTTCCATACATGTACATACGTATGTAACTATTTCTAGTCTATATCTTAAATAAGAAACCACCTTGCCAATAAAGCATATAGGCTAGTGGGAGCAAATGTGGAGATAATTTCATATTTTGAAAGCAAGAGCACTCTAATGATACTTCAATCCCTGTGTAAAAACCCTAAAGAAAATTAAAAATTTATTTGAAAGAATTTTAAGTCATGTAGTGATGCTGTTTTCTGTGTAAAAATAATGTTCATTTGGTTTTGCTTATTACAATGTTTTCTCTGAAGTACTACTATATATGTTATTCCTTTCTACTATGAAAGTTAATGTAAAAGGTGTTCACATTTGTGACAACTAGATTTGAGGATGATTTATTTTTTATGACAGGTATATTTAGCAAAATGAGTACTTTAGAGGATTCTATAGCAGACTAAATTGAAATGTATTGGAAACATGGATGTTGTATCTTTATATATATATATATATATATATATATATATATATATATATCAGCAGACTTTTTGACTTATCTAGGTAATTCTCATTCTACAGTCAAGAGAAACATTTGCTTTCATTTCTAAATTCTTGAAATAAGAATTGTGCAGTACTGTATAGCAGCACACCACTAAGTGGGATTACTTAGAGGCTGAAGTAAACAGTGATTGTTCTTCAGTCCTCACTGTGCTGCTGGCAGATCAGCCTGGTCAGCTAGAACCAGCTGTGAAAGTCTGCTTCTGACATGCTCAACTCTTTTTGCTGCTGGCTTTCCTCTAGGGAGCTGTATTGCCTGGGCCTGACCCTGCAGGCAATTCCTTCTGCTCCTCCTGGCTGTGCTGCGACCCCAGCTCTGAACGCAGCTGGCAGTCCTCTGAGAGAACATGTACGGGTCAGACCTTTGTCTGGGTTAGCCAAAAGGAAATTTGACATGCCTTGACAAATTAGCTGTACAACAGTTCAAGTATTATTTTAAACAACTTGTTTTCTAGCGTGTAGCAGAAAGAAGTCATCAAACACAAATGACCTTTTTCAAGGGGTAACTTGTGATTTTAAATGAGCCAGTTAGCAACCTGGCTTCATTTTCCATTTTCAAAAGGAAAAACAAATTCTGCTTAGATGAAGTGGTCGCTTGCAACACCTCAGGAGTACAGTTAAGTATCATCAGCAGACTCAGCCAGTCATTAGTGCATTATCTTGAGGATCTACATCATTAGTTTAAATTAGGTTCACTTAATTAGCCAGCTGGTACTCTCCTTGACACACTGATAAACAAGCTGTGCTTTACAGTTCCATAATGGTAAGACTAAAAAACAATTTCCACCTATTTTTTTCTTCTCTAATGATGAAAATAAAAAAGTAATCCCCCCAGTTGTTTAGCCTGTGCGTAACATCTTTTAATCAAATTCATTGTCCTCCCATTTCATACCTCTGAATCCTTCAGATTTCATAACACAGGAAGTTTAGAGCTCAGCTGTCTAAATGATTCATAATCTCAAGAGACAGTGTTTAAGGTTGCAGGGAAAACACTTTGGTTCTGATCACAGGTCTATGAAAAGTAGCAACTGTAATTGGAAAACATGAAAACAATCCTTCCTACTTCAACAAAATATACACATTTTTACAGATAGGAAGCTCTGGGTGCAACAACATCATGTTGATTTTTTTCAGTAACATCTTACATTAATTTC
Source organism: Turdus rufiventris (assembly GCA_013186435.1). Lineage (NCBI taxonomy): Eukaryota > Metazoa > Chordata > Aves > Passeriformes > Turdidae > Turdus > Turdus rufiventris. The sequence continues at coordinate 1,936,606 of PYHW01009837.1, read as the reverse complement.
AGTATGTGGCTTGAGAATACTCTTCCCTTTTTAACCATTTTTCAGTAATTGGTGCAGTTTTTCAACCAATGCATGTAAAGTGTGAGTGATGGCAGGGAAGGAAGATAAGTGATTTTGTACTTGATTTAAAACCTTTGTTTGCCATTTCTTAAAGGCTTTGGTACAGTGTAGTTTTGATACCAAGTGTTAGAGTACATAATGAATAAAAAACACATTTTCAGCAATTCAGTAACTCTGAATTAGTAAGAGGGCTACTTCAAGAATTGATAACATAATTCTTAAATACAGTCTGAAAATATCTCAAAATGTGTATCTGCTCATCATGTTAATTCAAGCATGTATATTATGTTTCCTCTGAAAATGTGATGGAAACAAAGGATTTATTTTTTTTTATTTTATTTCAGGCAGTGAGTACAGATCCTGTTCCAGTGAAACTACACTATGATAAATCACATGATCAAGTCTGGGTGCTGAGCTGGGGAGACATGGAAAAGAATTCACCAACTTTGCAGGTGAGGTAATCACAGACAAGTTGCATCTTTGTGTAATTGGAATGTGTTGCATATTTTCCTTTAAGTGCTACTACCATAACCCCAGCAGGGACAGAGAAATTGTTTTAGGTAACCAGAAATAAAGTCAGACAACTGACCTCACCAAAGAAAGTTAATGATTATTTTCAAGACCCTTAGTCAGAACTAACAATGGCAAATTGATAGAAGGATAAGGAATGCAGCTGAAAACAGCAGCATGTTCTGTACTGAGCAAACTGTTGCTGTTCATTATATTTTTGTCCCTAATTAGAGGATAAACTGGACTTTAGACATACTTCCATTTCATTAAGGTCATATTGACATTCTGGATGTGACAAACTTTGTTGTTATTGGGTTTTTTTCAGAAGAAGGATAATAAAAACCTTGATTTTTCCCATACCTTGGAGCAGGGACAAACCTAGGGACAGTCACTAAAGAAATATCCCAAGATGCTGTACTTACCTTACTACTTTTTAAATAAATTTCTGTTCCTTCTTTTATAGCAATCCCCTGAGACTATGATGATCAGCCTTATATCACAATTTAAAAATTCAGTTTTCTTTTATTTTTTTTCCTTTTCTTCAGAAATTAATGAAATCCTTATGCATTTAATAAATATGTATATACAAGAAAAAGAGTAACAGAAATTTGAAAAGCAAAATTAGTAACATTTGAAATCACCTTTTCAGCACCTACTTATTCTTAGCAAATTTGAGAATGCAAGGTAATTTGTGAGTTTAGTTGCCACTTCTTAACAGAACTGTTAAATGAGTCAGTCTTACCATATTTTAAAATGACTGATCATCCTCATCTTAATTTTTAATTACAGCATAGATAATGGATTGCCTTCTTTTCTAAAAAAAAAAAAAAAATCTACTCTTAAATACATATATGTGAAAAACATAGTGGCTATTATATGGAATTGTCTTTTTTTTCACACATAAACATTTGTTTCAGAGAAGGTTCAAGATTTTGGGATTTGAATCAAATTGGTTGATAATAATTTAAGAAATATGTAAACTCAGTTCGCCTTGTTCTTCTGAAATATGTCTGTGCTATGTTGAATTATGAACATGATTGACAAGAATTGGGAGTATGCATAGCCATATGTTCCAGTGGATTTGTTGATAGCATCTTTGCACTCTGGCTGAAGTGCTTAAAAATTTAATCTCACTCTAAGATTTAGTGTAAAAAAACAGACAAAAAACTTAGTTTAAACTAAGAACTGTGAAGGGGTTTAGTAATGTAAATTAATAAGTATGGATCTAGGGGTGAATAAAAAAGCGGGAGGGGAAAAATAAGTATGAAGATTAAGTGGTCAGGTATGTAATATTTCTCTGAAATCTGTAATGCTGATCAGCTTTATTCACTGCTATTTGCATTCCTTTTCTTGCTAACTTGGAAAAGACAATACCAGAGAATATAGAGGCAATACTGTATTCATTCATTTGGATTGATTTTTGGATTAAAAAGTAGTTCTATAGTTTATAATGATGTCACTTTACGCAGGTGATAACACAAGCCAGTGGGAGTGTTTCTCATCACACAATCCATACTCAGCCAGTGGGAAAGCAGTTTGACAGAGTGGACGACTTTTTCATTCCAGCTACAACCCTTATCATTACCCACATACGGTAAGTTAATCTGAATGTAGTGAACTTAGCATTGTCTTGGTGTTCATCCTAAGAACAGGTTCTGTGACAGAAGTGAACAATTTGATTGGCTGAATTTGAAGGACATATGGTACAGAGAAAGAGGTTGAGGAGAACAGGACAACAATTAACACAGGCATAAAGCAGAGATCTCCCCAAGATCTGAGAGAAAAATCTGTTTCATGTTCTCAAAATACACTAGTATGAATGTGATCTATAATTTTAATTTTTTTTTCCTGTAACATTTCCACCTCTAGGTATTGAATAATTCTGCAGTCTAGGATTTTTTCAGCTGAGTACTGCATTAATGTGTATTAGCAGTTTGTATGTTTGCAACTTCTAAATTTCTTTGCAAGCTGACACAGATCCATTTTGTCTCAAACCAGCTCTGCCAACAATTATGCATAGTTTATTCTGATATTCCAAGTTCAAGTTTCTATAGGAATGCCTTCATTTTATGATCTTAACTGTCATCATTCTGTTCTAGCAAAATTCTCAAATTACAGTTGTAAATAGGCATCTTCATTAAAAAGGATATAGCTTCTGATTGTAGTGAGTGGTAGTCTTTTAAATGTGAAAACATGCAATTTAGGATGATTTTAAATTGATTTTAGACTTTGCTCTGTATGTGCTTGGGAAGAATCTAGTGTTTAGTATCAAAGAATACTTGGCTTCTTCTAAGGATGTTGTTGAGGGAAAATATTTTGTTTAATTTCTTACAAAACTCTTAACTAACAAGTAAGCTAGCAACCAGCCATATGCAATTTAAAAAGAAAATTATAAATACTATTGATGAATAATAAATTGACTCTAAGTACCATTATTGTCATATTTCTTGAACTGACTAGACAAATTCCTGTTGTGTCCCTGAAGTAATCTACAGTCCTCACATCTAGCCTTTAAAAAACATTAAATATTTCTGCTGTATTTGAAACACATATGTATTGTGGGGAAAAAAGTTATAGTTTCATAAACTAGCAAGTACTACAGGTACTGTCCAAACAAAGCTGACATTTAGATACTTTAATGCTCAAGTAATTAGGAAAATAAAACCATGGATTGAGATAAGTATCATACTAGGAGGGGAATCAGAACTGGGAAAAGGAAAATAGGGCCAGACCAAAGCTTCTGTTGGATTCGCCTTGTCTAACCCAAACTATTTTAAGTCAATATTTTTCACAAATAGGTCAAGTAGGTGCTTCCTGCTTTGCTTCATTTCACACGTCCTATATGAAACTCAAGAGAAAATAGAATGAAAGAATTAAAGAAAACACACCGGAATAAAAAGGGGGTATGAAATTAATTGAACACTGAAAGAATAAAACCTGATAAATGCCTGCATATATCTAATAAACGTGGACATCAATTCAGGCGTAGTAAAGTTTTTTGGTTGGTTGCTTGGGTTTTTTTTGGGTTTTTTTTTTTTTTTGTTTTTTTTTTAATATTCACATACCAGATAAAATTGCCAAGATTGCCAAAAGAAAATTCCTTGTCTGGCAAAAAGCCTGCAGTAGTTTGTCCACTGCTAAATCTGTAGATTTGGGGGATTTAATGAACAAAATCAATTCGTTTTTATTAAATAATGAGCTTAAGGGAAATGTTATTAATTTTGAGTGCCTTTTCTAAAAAGAAAAAAAAAACAACCACTATGTAGACAAATAATATGCTTTTTTTCCAATGTATTCTTCAAGTGCTGTTTATGGTAATCAGTTGTTGAAGAATTTGTCTTCCATAAAATGTCTGGCCTGCAAGTACCTTACTTTTTTTGTTTAAATAGGGATGTAATATCTGAACAAGGTTATGGGAAAGATTTAAAATTAACCGTATTCATCAAATTAGTAGCAATGTAGAAAAACTCAGTCTATTACATTTAATGTCTCCAGTCAACAAAAAAACCCCACTCAATCACAGCATGTGTTTCTTAAGGCTGTTAGGCAACAAACATAAAACCTGAGTTTATTATTCTTGGGAGTATATACCAACCAGGGGAGCAATTTATGAGTATGAATTACAAAAAAAACAGCTAAATGGGAAATAACCCCACTGGCTAAGTCGGCTGGTGTAGTTAATTGCTCAAGGGTCCTATTTACTCTTTGCTAGAAATCAGCTCACTTTGACCATGCAATACCAGCCCCTTTCAGAAAAATCAAAGCTTTCTGTAGCTAGATGCATTTGTTACCTGTAAACTAAAATTTTGAATGATGGAGCAGAAGTCACTATGCATGGCTCACCAAATTAACATCCAGAACTAAACACACTGTCCAAATAAAGGCAATTGTAATCAATAAAAAGGCATATCACCTAAAAAAATTAATTAAGTTTTGTAACAGCTAGCATGAACCATCTGATACCATCTGGGGTGTACTACTATCTACAGCATACTCTGTCCAATAGGTTGACTTGTTGACACATAGGAACAGAAGTAAAGGCAAATAATTTAAAGCTATAGTGAATCATTATTTTTTACTTTTTAATAATAGCTAAAGTGGTAATTACTAGTAGTATGTATATAATTATTTAAAACCTATTGCAAAATAATTTTATTTAAGAAATGATGGAACTATACTTTTGACTTACCTAGGTGAGTTATTTTTATATATGAAAACACAAATGGTCTGCCCATTATTAGAAAAGAAAATTCCACACATTTTAATGCTCTTTTGGTACTTTAGGCCACACTTCCTCCAGATCAGACATTTGAAGAGATACTATAAATTTTGGTCTCAGGTAAACAGTAATTAATTTCAAGGAGAAAAGTTTTTTCCCATATTTTTCCTACCACTGACTGAGTTAGTACTTGTTTGTACTCATTGCACGTCAGGAGTGAGGGCACATAACCTTTTGTTTTGATAACCAGCAGGTATACCTTACATGCTCTGAACAACTGTGATGTGCCATCAAAGTATCAGCTAACCAAACTAAGTAGGCATGAGCCAAAAGAGGCAGAGGAAGAATATACAAATTTGTTATCTTTAAACTTTCTTTGATAGTTGGTGGCTAGCTAGTGTGTGTACAGAAGAGGAAAAGAAAAGAAACTTTATCGTTCTGGGGAGAAAAATGCGGTAGGTCTGGTAGCGCTAGTTAGTTTTGGAACGTTACAAAGATGTCTCCCTCTCTTTTACATTCCATTAATACTATTTCCTTCCACTTAAACACCATTAGAAATCAAATTAATTTTTTTCTGCAATCCTTTTGTATCTGTGTTTATAAAGACATATATATGTACATGTTTATTGAGAAAAGAAAGTATCTCTTAGTTTTAGTGAAAATATACTAAATATCCCTCTAGTAATGTATAGAGGAGCTCCATTGATGTTTCCAGATAGCATATCCGTAGTTGTACTGGGCATCTCAAATGCAGATAGATCTGGTTGGGATCCCATTATGATGCTTTAGAAATATAATTGCCTTAATTCTAGAATTATGTGTCTGTTGTTTTTGACAAGACTAGTTCACCGACTGACTCTAAGGGAGGAATTGCATCATGCCTTTGAGCATGCCTTCATGATAGAAATAAATTTCCTTATTTTTCTTATTAAGCAAGCTCGGAGTTTAGAGAAAGTCAGTTTCCCATGAGTTTTCATGAGTTTCTTATGCCACCTACTTGTAGTGTAATGCACAATATATCTTAGTCTTAATCTTAGAAAAAGAGACTGTGACACAAAACAGTAATAATTATTGTTAGAAAGAACACTGAAAGAAGACCAATCAGTCTTGTTGTTGAAAATCTGAAGATTTCAAAAGGAAGAAATTTTATATTCCTCTTGCCCATCTTGAAAACATCCCAGCCTACTATTATCATTGCATACACTTAATATACTTTGAATTATACCAAGAGAATGAATGTAAAGCACTGTTTTCCATGCCCACTCTCATGCCCATATTTTTAGTATACACAACTTGAAAAAAGTCTCCCCTCTCCCTAGTTCTGTTGAAAAATTATCTAACACCAGGGCCGCCAAAAGTACATAGACAAGATCTATTATGCTGTAATAAATAGTACAAATCCCAAGGTGTTTTTCTTCATCTCTTTCTGAAGATTGTTCCTTCTGTAGATGCACCTTATAAGAATTTGATATATTTGTCCTTACACATTTACTAAGAAGAAAATTTTATTCAGTGAGCTATTTCTGTTCCAAGGCAATTCAGGACAACCAATGATCTTGTCCTTACTTGTCTGCTAATACCACTACTTATCATAAAAATAGACTTTTGCAATTAGTATGTGGGATGGTTGCAGAAAGATGACTCGTACAATACTCACGAAAATATATTCTTGGAAGCCTAAGAAGCAAAAGGGCTGATTATTTGAGCTCCAGTGTTCATAAATCGAAGTGAACAAAAGATAATGGGAATAAATTAAGGTCTTTCACTACGCTCTGTAAAATGTTTCAAAAGCAATATTAAATGAACTCACTGTCATGCAGTAATTCTAACTTTTTAGATGTTTTTAGTCTTTGAGCAGTATTTTAAATGTCATACAGTTACCTGACCTAACAAGTGGAAGAATGAGCAATCAACTCACTGGTGAGATGGCTCAGCATCTGAATAGAGTTAACATATTCTGTTCAAGTTTTTTTCCTCTTTTATGCCTCTGTTGTGTATGGTAATAGGGGAAGCAGTACACACTGCTTTCTAAAATCACATTTATTCATTTGCACAAAACAATCTAAAAACTAAGCTTTTCCTTAAGAGGTAATTGGAATGTGCTGCCAATGCATTCCTGTGAACCTTCTTAAATAAAACGCATGTGGAGCAGTGAGTCAGTACATTCACATTTCATTCCAGAGTTTAAGCCCCTACAGAAATGTGAAGTAGCTGATAGGGAGTGAGAGTATTTTCAGTGTTTCTATGCAAATAATCAAACAGAAGATATTATTTTTGTTGCAAAAATCCTACAGAATTAGAAAAAGCTTTCTATTCGGTAGTTGCTGAGTGAGACAATGGAAGTGGTAAATGCTAAGTCAGCTGTAGATAAAACATTAACAAAAGATATAAAATTAATTTAGGGGTTGAATTTTTCACATAGCATGATTTAGTGTGAAGATAAGAGACAATTTAATATTTTACAAATTCAGTTAACAATGCACATTAGGGGAGCAGATATTTTGTGACAGTTCTTAGTCATCAAACTGTAAACCTATGATGGCACAGGGAAAATAGGGAAACAGCTTGAAAACTTGAGGAATCTGAAGTGGTTCAGTAGTACCAGGGCAAGAAAAGAAGATCTAGAAAGTATTCCACAATTTCTAATAAGGATTTTGGAATCTTTCAATGAGTCCTACATGGCGCAGCACACAAAGGAGGGATTCATTCTGCAGCCTCCTACTCTGTGTCTTAGTGAGACACTTGCGCTAAATTAAAACCTTGTGGTCATTTTTCCCCTCTCCTCATATTTGTACCCAAAAGAAGGACTTTTCTTGTCCATAAATATGTTGCTTTTGAAAAATAAGGATTTTTTTGAGAAAGATAGAGGACACAGCAAAAGTCTTTTTCTGGATCTTTTTTTGGCTTTAGATAGTGGATTTTAGAGCATCTTGYTTTCCAGAGGGAATCTAAAGAAAGAAAGATTGAGAGATTCAGCTCAGTCAGATTATATAATTGAAACTTACTTTGCTCAACTACCACCCTTAGCAACAGCAACAACTGTTAAAATAAGTGACCTTTTAGAAAAGTGAAGTTCTATTAGTGCATCAAACCTATATTCTCTACTTCAGTCCTTCTCTGCTCACCTGTTCCCATCCAAAAATTTCATAAATGTAGTCACTACATATATCTAAACTAAGAAACTCTCAATCCTTTAGGTAATTGCAAGATATACCATGTGCCCAAATTTGCATCATCTTTCAGCTCCACTCCTATACTCTAACTGACAAGGACCAGAGATTGCAGGCTTTAAAATGTGCTAGAAAGTACAGATTCCCAACTGTGTCTATGGGAAAGCACCTACAGAAATCATGAAGGTAAAGATAATTGTCATCATTCCATAAGTCCAATTAAGATTAATTGTCACTGAAATGATGTTCAGAGGTGTACATAATGTTTTTGAAGTCAGGGCGTTTTGGAATTCAGGAAGAAAAGATTTTCGATTTAAAAGTTTATTTTCATCTTGGTGCTATGAAATTTAATAAATACAGTAATTTTACGATTATGAGCCGCACCTGATTGTAAGCCACACTTCCAGGTGTCAGCAATGTTTCATTCTTTGTCCATATATAAGCCGCACCGGATTGTAAATTTCACTTTCGTTTTCAGCAAAGTAACCAATTTGTAACAATCACACAATCACGGTTTTACTGGCAGGTGCTCAATTCATGAGATCCGCTCCCTCTGCGGGGCCAGTGGGATGGAGTCCCCACCTTCCCCCCAACTGCGAGGCCGGCGGGAGCCCGCCTTCCCCCCGCCGCGCAATGGAGTAACCAATTTGTAACAATGGTGCAATCGCAAGTTTTACTGGTAGGTGCTCAATTCATGAGCTCGACTCGGCACCGCAGCTTGCACTTCTGGGTTGGGACCAAAATTTTAGTCAAAATGGTGCGGCTTATAATCGTGAAATTACTGTAATTAATTCTCTATTTAAATGTAGCCAATATAAAACCATCTTAATATTTTTATTCAGTGTGACTTCTTCTAACCATGCAAAATAAATGTATGCACACATAGACACTGACACATATAGAAGGAATCAGTCTGGGAAACTATCTTGTTTGTGGAGTCAGTTATTCTGCGTGCCTTTTCCCACATAAACTGGCAATTCAATGTTGCTTGACCAATTTATTTAACTTATGGTCCAAATCTTTTCCTCTTAGGTACCTTGAGTAAAACTTCACAAAGCTCTTGAACAACAAATTCCAGCTGTCAGCAGAAAAAAAGGATTATAAAAAAAAAACATTTCCACTTCAGTGGGGCTATTTAGAAATGAGAATTCCCTTCAAATGTTACCTGAAACATGCAATTGGAGTCAGTCTTTGTAGCACTATAAAACAACTGCATCAATAAAACAATTTTTAAAAACCAAAACAAAAACAAAACCCACAATGACAAAAAAAAAAAAATTCCCTTTTTTTCTACTTGATCTTCCCCATTAGCTCAGAAAGTGCCTGGAACCTGACTTATGTAAGTCTAGTCAGCTGTAATACAGAAAAACATAGTTTTGCTGAATTGTAATTTTTTTTTCACATTTTAAGGTTTCTTCTCTTTTCATATGCAGAAGTCATTACAGGAATATTTAGCTTTGAAAAAATATCATCTTCCATCTGAAGATGTTTTACCTGTCTCCTAGAACCTACCTGCTTTAAAAATTCAGCATCTACCAGTATATAGAAATACATGACACAATGTAATGTTTGAAAAACATAATCAACTATAAGAAGAAACTAATCCCTGCAATGATGGCACAGAATTTGTTGTATCCAGTGGATAGAAGTTATCTTAGTGCTGCCTTAATTACTCATTGGTTTTCAAAAAATGCCCCAAATTATAAAGAATCATTTGTTAGCTTAGCGGCAATCTCAAAATGATGAAATTAACCAATTTTTTTTTTTTGTATGTTTGTCAAAAAACAACCGGAACACAATTACTTTTACAAAACTTTTCTATGTCTGGCTTGGATAGAGCTAGTTTTCTTGATAGCAGCAAGAATAGTGCTGTAGTCTAGATCTCTGACATCGACCTAGTAAAAATGTGATTTGAAATTTTCATTTGTTCAGTTCTACTTTTTAACATTTACAATAGATTTTTGTTTAAGGTGTCCTATTTTTTATGTTACAAACATAACAATATTTGTTTAAATCACATTAATCAAAGACTTGTGTGAGACTTCCAAATCTACACAAATAGACTATTTTTGTGTTGCTTCCATGTGTCCTTAGCTGTAAGCATGTAACATCTTGTGGTGAATAAAACCTCCAGCTTCCATCTTAACAGAGTCATTCAAACCAATTCCCATCTCCCATATAATCTACAATTTAGAACACAGAAATTTGCCATTATGTGCCTGATCTTTTTTCTCTTTATAATCTTACATTTTACAAGCAAATGTCATCTCTGGTGCTTCTATGTGCAAAACCTAGTATTTTATAATGTTTTTAATTTAAAAAAAAAAAAAGTTTGGGTTTTTTTGGTTTTTTGTTGGTTTATTTTTGTTTTGTTTTGGGTTTTTTTTGTTTTGTTTTGTTTTGTTTTTGTTTTTTTTTTTTTTATCCAATATTTTCTTAATTTGGGTCCCTAGTAAAAACTAAAAAGAGAGAAAGGAATAGTGGTAAAGTTCAGTATTTGTTCTTAAGAACATTCACATATCCCCAGCTATAACAGTATGTGGACTTCGTGTTTAAAATGAAGAAGAATATCTATTGAGACTGTTTTGATGTATGTAATTTATCACCCTTGCAGTCCTTCTCTCTACCTCATTATTCTTCTTTTGACATATATAAACTTGAATGGCATCTTCCCACCTTGAAGTTATCTCATTTTCTGAAGTGCCAGATTTTCTTAATCCTATCCTACCTTGTACTGATATTTTGGAGCATCTTTAGAATATTTTTTTCAATGTGTCACTATAGCTAGCCAGTTCTTTGACTTTTATTGCTTTAAAAATGATTGGTTTTTTTTTTCAAATGTTTAGCTCTCCTTCCTTAGAAAGTATGAGACAGAAAAATGCACTTGCTACCAACGCTAAAAGTAGACTTTTGCTGCATGGCTTCCTTTATGATATAACAAAAACATTTTCATATATTCCTGGATACTAATATGTAGAAATTAAGTTACTTCTCTTTATCCTAAAATTTCTTGGATTGTCTCTTGTCAGCATTAGACAAGAATTTGCAATAATTTAAAAGTGCATTTTAATACACATCTTGCAAGTGCTCCCCAAGGGAGACCTCAAAGAATTCACAGACACCTGCATCACTAATGCCCTAAAAATTCAAAATTTATCCCTAATTTGGGCAAATGTGCAATAAAAGTCAGAAGTCCTGGGCTTTCTGCAGTGTGTTAAAAGAAATCATCTCTTCCCACAAAAGTGCTTGCAAGAACTTACTTGATTTATCCAGCTAAGTTACAGAAGACATCTCGCACAGTCTTTCCCCAGATAAATGCTCAATAGATTGTATCACTTTTGTTTTTTCAACCCAAGTGAAAACTATCCCTATAAGGGTTTTGTTGATGACACTTACAATGTCATTTATTTCAGCTCAGCAGCATTAAATTTATGGTGTTCATTTTTTAATCCAGAGCCAATCTTATTAAATATGATGTAGGACCAACTCAGAAGCTGAAAGCTTACTAATGCATAAAACTATCTATTTTATAATATTATCTTCTATCTCTGTTACATGTTGTCTAGTAATTGATTTTTTTCTGTTCAATCTCAGAGCACAAAATTTAATTTGAGATCTTTTATTCTAAGAATATAATGTTTGTTAGGATTCCTCAAGCCCTTGCTGAAATATTTCTTCCTTTCTGTCTTGCATGGCTGTCTTGAAGTCCTTGATATCCTTATTTTTCAAAATAATGGTCAGCATGTGCTGAGAGAGTAAAAGAAAGGGAGAAAAAAAAATCATTTTAGTATGTTTGACCATCATTGACTGTGGAGTCTTTGACATCCAATTTAATCCTCTCTACACTGATCTTCCTCACTGAGAATGGAAATAGAGAAGCCATATTCACTTCTATGAAGTATATAAAAAGCAATGTCAAAAAAGAATAAAATCTTCAGAAAAAATCTGTGAATATCAATCTCTGAAATCTTGGAATACTTACTATAAAGATCACTTTCATTCAGGTCTCTCAGGTGATATTCAGCACTTGTTATCCCCTTTGTGTGGGACAGCAGGTCTATTTTGGATTTTTTTTTTCTTTTGCCCCTAGCCCTTGCAATGTCCTTTTCTATTGTTTTTCAATACACTTTAGGATCTAGTCAGGAATTTTTTCATTACTAAGACTGTCTGCTCCCATAGATCTAAAAATGTCCATTGCATGCTACTTAAAATTGAATATTAAGTTCCTTTCTGAATTAATCTATGAAGACCTATATTTATTTTTGTCAGCATTATTAAGCAAACATATGATTTCTGATGGATTAGATCTTATAATAAAAAGCTATAATTTAATCCACATAATAGTAACAATAATAATATTAATTGCAATGAAAGCAAGTTGTATCTGTCAATATATTACTTTTCCTCTTTCATCCCACATGTGCTGTAAATTTCAAAGGTTACCTGTTATTGGATAGATATTTTTTCTTGTAATTGGAGAAGTACAGATGAGAATTTAATGTGCAAATTTCTAAGAACACAGAAACCTCAAGTTTTCAAAACCCAGAATTTCCCTAGCAGGAATATAACAAGAGTCAATATTTTTAGAAAATTAGACCTGCCATCAAATTCTGTTCTTCCTATAACAGAAATTATAGTGATGATCTTGTTTTACTCTAAAATTACTAATTTTCCATAAGAGTGGCCCCACAGCCTTATTTTCTGTGGGTTTTTGGGGTTTTTTCCCCCCATTCTTAAGGACTGCTAATCTATTACTTCTCAGGTAAATTATCACTGTCAGACAATACGACTGCAAATGTTACTACTCTTTTTTTATGAGACACTTTTAAATATTTCATTTACAATAATAGCAACAACTAAACAAATAAAGTGGTGAAGAGGGCAGAAATATTTTACAGATGTGTGTGTGAATGCATGTGTTCATGCACATAAACACATACAAAAATAAGAATTATTAAGATTTTCTAGAAGATGGAAATATTTTCTCAGATACGAAGATGCTATGTGCTTAATGCTGTTACATGCAAACACTAAAAAAGGAGGAAAAAATGCCTTTTCTGATACAAGAGAAAAATATGAAGCAATGCTTCAAAGAGCATCAGGAACAAAATTAAGAAAGCATATTTAGAAGGTCAAAAAGTGTTATAGTACCCACAAGAAAGGCACCATATGTGCTGATGAGCAGTTCCTACTGGGAAAAAATGTACTTAGCCTTTTGCTATCATCAAGCAACCATTTATAAACTGCAAAAATTAAAGAAAGGTCTTTTCTGAACAACCTGCCAGAAATCCCAGGCAACAGTAATGTTCTAAGTCCTGAGAAGAAAGCTGTTATGCTCTTGCACTCCTGAGTTTTTGAAACTAGAAACATTACCACAATTTTTTTTTTTTTAATCTAGAGGCAAATATTTTATTTTCTGCATTATACTATTGTAGGTGTAATAGAATGTGACAATGAAATGTGTGTATTTTAAAATCACTTTTGCAAAGAAAACATAATTGTATGATGATTTGAATGGTATGAATGCAAGGCATCTGAAATATAACACGCCAGTGTGAGCAGTCTTCTTTACAATTACCTGTGTATGGATATAAATTGAAGAGTAATTTTAACAAAGTAAATAATGTTTGCAGTATGTTAAGTTTTTAGAAGATTGCACTGCTGGCAATAACTCCAAGCACCAGTAAAGGCAATTGAGCTATAGAGCTAAGAAAAAAGTCCTTACACCAATTTTCCTTTTTCCTTTATTATTAATATTTCCTTCTCCAGAGCTACTGTGGATAACTTAATTTCAACAGAAGAAATGTTGGTATATAACACACTTCTATTTCAGTATTTTTTTAAATAGTAGTAGTTTGCCATTTTGGCAGATTAGAAGCTTTTTATAAGACCAGTGTAGACCCAGGACCTCTAACACTCTAGTTTTGCATAGTTATGGCAATTTCCTTTGAGACACAGAAAAACCTTTGGTTAGCAGATTTGATCAAACTTTGAATAATCGAACTTTATCTTCCTGGGTTGATTTTTGCATACATTTTTTGGGGAAAAAAACCCAGAGACATCTGTTTTAAGGACTGTTTTGCATGGAGGTTTACGTAACATTCTTCACTCTATGCAGGCACTTTCAGCAGTGGTAGCCGTTCCTCAAATCAATAGTTTTAATTTGTGACCACAAAGGGCAGCTTTAATAAGCCCCTACTGCTGTTTGATACCAGAACTTATTATAATGGTTTGCAGGAACAGACAATCACATTTCAAATTCTAATTGTAGCTCTTAGTCACATCATGATGTAATGTCAGTCATTTAAGCTTCAACTGTCCAAATCTTGCAAAGATTTATAAGGCTATATTTGGATATTATGTTTTCATACTGAAAGGATACTTATGGTGAGTGTGAATTTCAGATTGTAGGCACCTAGATTTAGATGTGAAAATACAGGGCATCTGTGGGTGTAAGCTGTCCATCCTCTGCACTGGTTACTGGAGATTTAGTCTACACACACAGTGAAGGGCAGTTTTTCTCACCCTCTACAGGCCTATGGTACTGGTTATTTTAAAAAAATATTTTGGATTCTGTTGACTGTATGGTCTAGTCAAAAACACAAGCTTAGATTTTCAGCTCATATTTAGACATACATAGTTGTGCATAGAAATGTAGGTGTCCACAGAAGAGGAATACTACCTGTAGAGAATGATTTTTGCACTAAGGAGTTGTGGTGATGCTGTACATTTGTAATGGCAATTCTTGAACCTCCTTATTGACCACTGATATGATTGAAGAGGAGGGAAGCAGCTGTGGTTGTTCAGGACTGCAGAAATAGTTTCTTTCTTGTTTATTTCAAAGCAATAAGGATATAAGTATAAACAAATAGATATGTTTATGTACTCTGGAAGAGATACAGTTAGGACATATAATTTTTGGTTTTTTTTTTTTTTTTATTTTCTGGTTCATATATCAATTTTTAATAAACTAATGAAAAGATTATAGAAGATACAGTACTTAAAATTAAACGGGTCATTGTAGCAGCACACTCATTTTGCACATGTGCTTAATCTAAACGACATTCTACACTTTTTTTTTTTTTAATATTTCAAAATGTATTACTTGAAATCCTTATCAGAACCACCCAGAACTCAACTCTGTGTAGCTTGAGATCTAGCACTGCTGTCCTAAATGATGTATGATACTGATATGTAGGCATTCAACTCTCCAGTTCATCAGCTGAAAATGAAAACATTTACATTTAATCCTAAAAGAGAGAGCATGCTTATCACTTGAGAGGACAAGGAAAAGTCATCACTTTCAAGGACACTACCACTTGATGTCAAACAGCATCAGTGGGGTCTTAATAGGCAAATTTGGAAGATACAGGATTTTACAGAGATAAACAGTGAATTTGGAACCTTAGGTCTGAGGCCCAGAATACGTGAGGCAAAAATTAATTTTACCTTTCCACTTCATAGAAGAAAAAACAGTGAAAGGGGGGATGCCCTAGTATGTGATTTTTTTCCTATATTTCAACTACAAGCTGGTATTATACCTGTTCTATATACTCATATGCATGTATGCATATTTCTGTTTTGCAACATTTCATTGTATTTCAAATAATACATACCTTAGATACATTAGAACTCTGCAGATTGGCAGTAAGTAAACTGCAGGTATGTGAGAGTGATAGCTCATTCAATTTCAGCACTGAATTGGTGGGGGGTTTTTCACCTATTATCCCTTCCTCTGTCCCATAGGATTTAGGTGACAGAAGAAGGGTTCAAAAGGGAATCCACAGATGCTTAAGGATCTTTTGCAACACACCCATTAACAGTCATAACAAAATGGTAGCAGAATCCTTGTCAGTGTGAAATACACCAATTCACAGGGTTTGCCCTGTGACTGTACCAAGTGAATTCAGAAAAGGCTTGACAGTAAACCATCTCCTTGTGCAATGGTTATGTACAGTAATTTCACGATTATAAGCCACATCATTCTGACTAAAATTTTGGTCCAAACCCAAAGTGCGGCTTATAATCAGGTGTGGCTTATAATCGTGAAATTACTGCATTTTGATTTGTAAACAGCATCAACCTTTTTCAGATATGGAAAGAGGTATTAAAATGGCATAATTAAAGTGGCAATGCTGAAGTTCAGACAATAAGTACAGTAAGTACTGATCTCCTGGAATAAGTTTCTCATTAAGCTTTTTCTCAGTACTAGGAAATAGGAAAAAATTACTTAGGTACTACAGTGATGAAGATGGATAGTTATACACATAAATGTGACATCCTGTAACCAGGAAACCTCCCACAGAACTGGGTGAGTCACTAAAGATTTCAGCCAGATTTCTGTTTTTGAAGTTCATTTGCAACTACCAATACATAGCACATTCTACCAAAGATACTTCTACAATATATTTTCTAATTAATTTTTTGAAATCTACCATCCTGTTATGGAACAGACCCACAAAATCCAGAGCAGGAAGATGTACACATTTTAAATTGTGTAATGACACTCAAAGCATTTTTGGTATAGCTATAAAGAGCAATGATATGACAGATACATAAGAACAGTAAGATATTTGAGAGGAAAATGATGTTTTGTTCATTCCTCAAAAGCAAAATACTCTTGTTGAGCTCTGCCAGAGTTTATGCTGCTAGGCTGAACATATTTGATAAAGAAATTGAGAGAAATTTTATGTAAAAATGACATTACTTGTTCTAAACCATAATAAACCATTTATCTACATTAACAAAAGATTGGGGTTTTTTTTGGTTTGAAAGCCCCCACACCTTAAAGGACAGTGATTAAACAATTTATTTTGAGCAGTAAAAGGGAGCCAGCTATATAAATCCTGTTGTGATATGATAATCTGCACTTTCATATTTTCTCATAAGTGAAAGTTGTATAGCATGTAAGGAAAAGGAAATTTGTTTTTAATCTTTTACCTGTTACAAACAATGGAACTTAGGGTGGTGGGAATTTTACAGGTAAAAAACTGAAAATCAGGTATATGAAAAACAAGAGAATGTGAAAATACTTGTAAAAACTGATGATATTTATGTGTAATAACAATACCTAGAAGGTTTCCAAAATTGATACCTTTTAAAATATAATGTTAGTGTCCCATGCCATAAACTACTTCTCAGTGATGGGCAAGTTCCTGTGAGCATATTATTCCAAAGTAAGATTTTTTAGATTTCCCTCACTCTGAGACATTTGATAATCTGATGAGGGCAAGAGAGAGGAGTAGTTTTGGTGGAGCAATAATCTGATTTGCTATAGGGATTACTTTGAGAGCTTGGCAATGAGAGTCTTCAGGTTGCTTTTCAGAAAATAAGATAGTGGTCGTTATGATAATTGCTTAGGGAAAAGAATGATGGAGTTCCAGGGTTTGCTGTTCTTTTTTTTTCTATGTGTTACAGAAAGGCTTATAGGTCCATAAAACTTGGAGCAAAATCCCATATTTTAAATACCTTTAAAATGCTTTGAAAATACTTTTAAAATATGGTCTTAAATTTATCTTGCGAGACAAAAGCAGAACTAATAATCTATAGTGTTATTAACATTGTCACTGTAATTACAGTAATTTCACGACTATAAGGCGCACCCTTTTGACTAAAATTTTTCCCCAAACCCGGAAGTGCGCCTTATA
>PYHW01009837.1:1902167-1918229 GCA_013186435.1 Turdus rufiventris | reverse complement strand
TGCGCCTTATAGTCAGGTGCGCCTCATGGTCGTGAATTTACTGTATGTAACTTTAAATACATGGGCATGATTTTTCATTTCAAAAAAATAAGGTAATCATCCTTATGATCTGCATTTTTTAAAATTGCATTTTGCAATTATCACGTTTTAGGACACTCTTCCCATCTCTTTGAAGTTTGTTTTGACAATTAAGTTTTAGTTACATCATTATCCCTTTGTCTGGGTTCTGTAAAGCTCATTATGGAAAAACTAATGACACCCTGTGGAGAGCTGTCCCATCCAGCAGCTGAGCTCCCATTAGCAGGAGCAACAGCTACTTTGGAAGAAGTTTTAATGTTGAACATAATGTTACATGTCATGGAATATCCCTGGGGTAGCCCATTGTGTGTCCACCCAACCTCTTCCAAAGCTGAAGACTACTCATGGGAAAGGCAGAGTAAAAAAAGAGAGAAGGCCTTGGTGCTGTGCCAGCAGTGCTCAACAATAACTAAAACACTGGTGAGTTATCAACACTTGTTTGCAAATTCAAAACACAGTACCATGCAGGTTGGTATGATAAAAATTAACTCCATCTCAGCTGAATCCAGCATACTGCTCTTAACTGGTATAGAGTTGCTAAGTATAATTAGCCCTATTTCTTTTAAAATTTTGTCAAAACATATAGTCAAAAATCTTAAAAATCTGGGATTAAAATCTTTATTGTTTATTAGTATAGAGTAAGTGAAGAAAGAAACAATCACTGATTTAACAGTTCTAGCTTTTGGAGTTCTAGCCAATTGGAGTGATATGCCCACAGGCTAGAGTTCCCACGTGCGTTAACTTCAAGTAATAAATTATTGGAAATTATAAGATTAGCTCTCGTGACTGGCAGGTTTAAGTTACACCTGTTTCCAATATGCACTGTGAGGAACACCTTTATGTGCTGATATTGGGCATGATTTCACTGCATAGAAGAGACATAGGAGTTGAAATTGTCATAAATATTAATCAGTGATTAATGAGCGGTGGGAGGCTTTTACATACTAAGCTATATGAGAGGAAATTTTGAATTGAATATTCCATCAACTATATATAAAACATTCCAGAAAAGGGAAGGTATTCTCAAATATCTATTGCTGTTTTCCAACAGCCTAGTAATTAAAAGCTGCTTAAATGCATAGAGGTGATGCACACAATTTCATGACATAATTATAAATGGCTGTATTTTTTAATCCTTTCAGGTAGCCAAGTGCTTTGGAAAGTTACAATGTTATGGCTATCTTGGGGATTGGATTCCATCTCTATAGAATATGGAGTAGTAATGCAGACTTTACTCAGATTTAATAGCATTCCTTTACTTGGAATGGAAAAAGAAATCTTGGGATTGTCAAAGCTCAGCACATGCACTTACAGATTTGGTTTGTGGAGACCTCATACATAAGTCTCACTGATATAAATTTTGTGAGATGTCCCTATTTTGCTGGTTCTGTAGGACCACTGGAGAACAACATTTTTTTAATCCTGTTTTATTAAATACAACTGTTTTATGCCCCCCCAATCTACTTGCCTGAGCAATCCAAAACTGTCACCTTGGTGACTTGCAATACTTTTTTCTAACAAATTGGGTAAATACTAATTTTTTTTTTTTTTTTGTAGTTGCTTTTGTTTCCCCATCAAAAAGATGAGAGCCAATCTGGCAATGGAAGCAGAGTTAATAAACTGACAATGCTGAGAATGTTCATAAAGCTGTAGAGAAGGGACGACAGATTCAAGTTATTGGACAATGGATTAAAATTTATTTGCAACTGATCACTGCTGTATGTAAACAGTTAACTGTTCTGAAGCAGGTCTCTGTGGTCTAACACCATTCTCCCAACCTATCTACCATGATCTTGTACAGTTAGATCAATAAACCTCAAAAGAGTGACCATTTGGCATTAGAACATCTTTCACCCCATTATAGAGCTTTTATACTTGCATAGTTTTATTATTACAAACAATTCATAAGCCTTCTGAATAAGGAGACCAATGTGTTGTCAATGAGGATGCTTGTTTTCAAAATATATATGTGCGTACGATACATTAGTAATTGTAAAATTATTAGTAATTCATGTATGAAATTCACAATTACTTAAGATCAGAAACAGTGAAAGATAAGTTTTAAAAACCAGCTGTTTTCTATACAGTTGATGGCAAAGTAGCATCACAACCTTAGGCCTGCAGAAAGGTAGATATTCCCTCTGCATTCTGCTGATGTGTGTGTCTGTGAGCTAAGGGATTGTGTCAAATCAGAGTAATTTCATGAGATTTGAAACTCTTGGTTGCTTTTTTTCAGGCGTTGGAATAGGCTGCCGTGGGAAGTGGTGGACTCACCACCCCTGGAAGTGTTCAAGAAGTGTCTGCATGATATGGTGATATAGTTTGGGGGCTTAGGGGTTACAGTGGTAGTCCTGGCGGAATGGTTGGACTATATGATCTTAAAGGTCTTTTCCAACCTTGATGATTCTGTAATTTTATGATGGTGAATATCTCACTAGCAAATGAATTAATAGTATAAAATTAAAATCTGCTGTACCTATGCAATTTTGATTATAGAAACAAAGCCAGAAAAATGGTGTTCCATATTTCCACCAGCTAGAAGAGGCCATGAGAACATTTTCTCTGACTTCTGCATATACTTTAGGTTTTAAACATTTCAAATAGTCATTGAGCAATTCAGATAATGAATCTGATATTTTTGAAGCTACATATATTTATCCAAACAGATAGTATAATCTTTACTTGGAAATTCTCACCAGGCAAAATTCATCATGTCTCTGGTAGTTGGTTGTAATGGTATATTGTCCCTATTGTTAGGAAAAATTACCTATTCATAATTTTAAGTTGTCTGATTTCAGTATGCAACCATGTCTACACTAGACTCAGACTCTTGCATAAAACCATTGTCTCTATTCCTCAAATAATTTTCAGTTTTTTCCTAGTGCCTAATTCTTTTATTTCTTTTTAGAAGGGCAAAAATGAGAAAAAAAACCCCATAAAGTATTCTTGGTTTACTTTCCCCAATGTAGAATGCAGGTATGAATGTGTTGTATGATTCTCACTCACCTCTCATGACATATCTGTAAGGACTTTAGAGAGATTTTTGAGTCTTGGTTTTATTTTTGACTCATTAGACTCAGATTTTGTATTGACTTGCATGTCTGCTATGATCATTAAATCCTTGTATAGCCATTGGTTTTAGGATACTCTTCTATCTTCACATCCTACATTCCTCATCCACACATGAAGTTGTTCAACGTTACACTTGGCTACCTTTGAACACATTTTGCGTGAATGAGGAGCTGACTATGATTATGCTGTCATTACCTGCAACCTTAGTGTCATGGACATTCATAGACATTTACATCTAAACCATCTGTGAAAATTTTGTGAAGTATCAGCTGTTGTAAGAAGTTTCCTATAAAATGATGATTCGGCATTGACAACTACGTTTTATTGCAGATACATTATTTTTCCTTCAGGTATGGGTTTTTATTCCAAGAAAGCTATATCCTCCTAATATCTTCAGAAAGGTATAAGAAAGAAAGGTAGCTTTCAGTTACCTTCAGAAAGTTTTCTAATAAAAAAATTAAATTAGATTTTTCTGACAAAGTTAATTTTTTTCATAAACCTATGCTGACTGCATTATATTCACAATTTTCTGTAGTTCATTCTTATATCACCTATTTTATTATTTCCCTTAGATATGCATCAAGCTGTTCAGCTTAGCTGGGATACCTCACATTTTCTTATGAATATTTCAACAATCTTTTTTTTTTTCAGACTTTCCAAATTTTCCTGTTATTTTAAGATTTATTAAAATGCTAAGAGCTAGCCAGCTCTTTCGAAATTATTAGGGACAAATTCTCTAACCTGACAGATATATGTCCCGATAAAAAAAAAACCTGTTTATTACCTTCCTCAGTTGCCAGTGGCTTGGAAAGTGTACTTTCTCATCTTAGGTAACAAAAATATATTTTCTCACTATTTGGGTTTTTTTTCTGTTGGGTTTGTATTTTTTTTAAACTATACCAGACATAGAATTGTTAGCTTTTCTTATCAGTTTTCATTCACTTCCACTTTTCCCTTCTGTACCTTCCCTCCAGAACATCATTACTTTTTCCATCCTTGCGCCTCTGCCTAGCAGCTCTCAGAGACTATGAATCAGCCTCACAAACCTCACAGGCACAGGAACCGACCTCTCTTGATTTGTTCAGCTTCTCAAAACTCCAGCCACACAGCTCTCACTGAGACAGGCAGACAAACATATCAAACACGCAGCTTGCCAAATCCTTTCACACCCAAGAAGACTGGCAGCTTTAAATTATTCCCCCTCCCCCCACTTCTTTTTATCTGTATTGTTGGGCTGTTAGGGTATTTACATCACTGTCCAGCTTTACTGAATTTTAATTGGAGCACTGAAGTGTTGCAGGCAGTATGACAGCCAAGAAAGAATTGTTTAAACAGCAGTATTGATAAAAACCTATTAATTCTAATAAATTACTTTTGGCAGGAATACTCCTGGTTTTGGGAAGGGTAGGTCTTTCATTAGATTTTACCAAATTCTCTCACAGCTAGGTCCAAAGTTCTGTCTATTTTGATTACTAAATCAAAAACATTATATTGAATGAGTGATTTTGTATACTCTTATTCAAAATTATGTGTCTTTGTTCTAAGTACTTTCTCACATCTATCTCTTTAGTACGTCTGTTGCGATAGTAGCCTGTAACATGGTGGGTTAGAAACCATGCTGGTCCTTAGATAACCTGCTTTTTCACCTAGACTATGCCAATGGATTATAATATAGCCTTAGGCCAGTCGTTCAGCTTTCTTAGTATTCTGTAATATCTCTGTAGAGTGCGTTGAAATCAATAACTAAAAACTGCTGTGTACATTCTATATATTATTCTGCTCACTAACTGATTTCTCAGTGTATTCAGCTCCAGAAAGATTAACACATCCTGTGGGCTAACTTTACATCTGTGTCTAAAGCAGTGACTTTTTAAAGTTTGAACTAGTAAAATATTATAAAGCAAAAAGTCTTTCGCATGTTAATGTTACAAGAAAATAGAATTATATTTTATCAGGGCTAGAGAGGTTAATACTTTTAAGGAAGGAGAGAGAGCATATCTCACAAACCTTTTTTTCCAATTCAGAAGCACAGTAATTTCACGACTATAAGGCACACCGGATTATAAGGCACACCTTGGACTTGGCAAATTTCCGAATTTTGTCCATATATAAGGCACACCGGACTATAAGGCGCACTCTTTTTTGCAGTGAGGATCCCTGCTGCGTGCAACAAAGCAACAAATTAGTAACAGAATTGTGCAATCGTGGGTTCTACTAGCTTGGCTCAGGGCCAGGCAGGCTCAGCCCCAGTGCCGGACGCCTCTGCCATGCGGTGGTGCTGGGCACCTCTGCTGCTTGGCAGTGCCAGGAGCCCGTGCCACGCAGCAGTGCTGGGAACCTGTGCTGTGCCGTGGTGCTGGCAGCCTGTGACGCTCAGTGGTGCCGGAAGCCCGTGACGCCCAGTGGGGCCAGGGGACATTGCCACTCCTTGGTGCCGCAGCTCCACCTGCCCCTACCAGCTGTGGTGCCGCTGGCTCCCCTTGCAGCTCTCACGGCTCGCACTTCCAGGTTGGCAAATTTCCCAACTTTGTCCATATATAAGGCGCACTGGATTATAAGGCTCACTTCTGGGTTTCCATCAAAATTTTACTCAAATGGGTGCGCCTTATAGTTGTGAAATTACTGTAAATAGAATAGCATGCATAGCCGTAAATAATTTTAAGTTGAAAATAAATAGTCACTGGAAAAAATGCGTTAAGCTGCTCTTTGAACACTTTAAAATAAGATACATTGTAAACAGGCATTCAGGTATAACTGATTATCAGAATACATATGGTTATCTGCTATAACATATAAAATCAAGTTCCTTAATAGCCTCAGAGCAAGGGACAGTAGATCTCCCAAGTGCAATAGAAATACAACATCAGATAAAGTACGTAAAATGTTGAAGCCAGTTTTTATAGTTTTCATTTAAACTCAATTACCAAAGCTGAAGTCACTGTTTACATCGCAGGAGCAGTCTGTCCAAGATAGAGTGTGAGGTTTTTACTTGTGGCTTTTTGAACTGGGAACTAAATATTACAAAGAAATCAATAAAGCTATAAAAGAAACTAGTATCCTTATGTTAGCATCTGATTTGTTTTAAAATGTGTTTGCTGAATAACTGGAGATCTGGAGTCCCTTGCTGTGGACAAACATATTTTTTTATTAAATCTGTCTGTGCTATTGCAAAAGTTTGTGTCAACATTTTTCCATGGCTCCTAAGATATTTCATTCAAACTAACCAGGCAACAAAAAACATTTTAAGGATCTTAATTATTCCACAATAGCAAAATTTACCTTAATAACATGCATTGGGGTATGCTTATGCAAGCATTTTGACTGGCAGAGTTTAGGGGATTTGTCTGAGAGAAAGTATGACTAGCCAGTGAGAAGCTGGAGTACAAACCAATGGCAGTGCCCTCTGTGGGGAAAGCTAGATGTCAAACATGAGTCATTCTACACATTCAGTTGATGTTACCCCTAGGGAAGGTAGACAAGACTTTTCCTTTAATCTTAGACAACACATTCAGATTTGGTAATCAAAGAGTTTATGTAACCAAAGTAAACCTAAGTTAAGTGTACCCTGTGGTTCAAAAACATATATTCTGGGAATAATATTTGAGAAGCAAAGATTAGTAACATATATTCCTCTTGAAATCAATGCCATTTGAATAGAAAAATATTTCATAAATTGATTATTAACACTGTTTAATCAAATAATTATAAGCAAGGGAGATTTCTTTGAATCAAATTGATTTAAGTCCTTCATTTTAATCACAATTTAAATCAGCAAGTAAGATTTGCTGATTTAGATAATTGATGCTAACCTTGTTTTGTATTTGTATTTTACTGTGAAAGAAGGTCATTTTTATGACCTGGAATAATCTTTAGGGAAAAAAAAAAGTCAAGTAGCACAAAGATTTCTTCTTTTTTTGTCACATATCTTCTCTTGATATATGATAAATGAAAAAAAAATTGCTTTAGGTTTTGACCAGTTTAAAACATACGTGTAAATTCATTTTGTTTTTTAAAAAAAGATTACCTTTTTTTTAAAGATAACTTGTGTTTTCTCTCATGCGCAGGATAGAAACTAAAATGCAACTTAAAACATACAGTCAAATTTTAAGTCTTTTTTGTGAATTGAATAAAGGTACCATAAAATATGATTGACACATATATAGATTAAAATGTATCAAATATATTAAAATGTTAAATAACTGATTTTTTTTTTCAGAAGGTAATTTATTACTATGTTTAACACAGTTTCTGAAAATAACAGGGTAAATTAAAAAAAAAAAGTTTGTAAATTTAATCATGTAGATGATGACTGTTGTATTTTCAAAATCAAATTAAGGATTTGGTGTATGTTTATGTATTTTGGAAAATTTCACTTGGATATAAATCTGTGGTTTGGTACCTATGCAAGTTAAAAACGATTCGGTGAGAGTCTTTTCTTTCACTATTAAAAAAGATTTCCTGATTTTTCCCATGACTATATATCGGTATGCTGAAAGAGAAAAACAGTGTTTTCAAACCCAAGGTCAGCTTGCCAGTCTCAATCACAAAAAATGTGTTGTGAGTTTGCAACTGAAATTGAGGTCAAAAGTAGTTAAAGCAAAAACTCTCTGCAGTGTTTACTTTTATTAAAATAGATAAATAATATTATAGTAGCATAAAATTAAGTTATTCAGTACCTGTCATCCCATTGACTTTAAAATTAGGTATTTTTCCTTTATCTTCTTGCTAACACTTCTGTATAGTTCACTTATTGTTGCTTTACATTGTTATGTAAAAACACAATCAATAAGCTAGTTCTATTGTCCTTTTGTAACCATAGCTCATGTGTATAAAGTTGATTATTAAACATGGAGATATGTGAAATGTCAGTGTTGTTACCTGTTTAACCTTTTCTATTACAAGATGATTCTGTACATAATACACCATAGGTCTGTTTCTTATAGCTAAAAAATGCTTACTAATTTATAATGGAACAAGGAATCAATGACTTTATGGCTACCCAAAAAGATTAAGAAACAGATATTATGTGGCCAAAAACCCTAAAAATCAAATTCAGCTGATGATCCTAATCTTCTTCTATGACAGAACAGTAGACCTCATGAATAGAAAAGTAACATTATCTTAAGTAAGTTATCCAGACATAATTTCCAAAAAATCTCACTTGCACATTTCTGACCACGATGATTGAATTCGCATATGGCTAAATAATCAAAGAGAAAAATGATCTCATAATCAGCTCAAATTGTTATCATGGACAATCTGATTCACACTGGCCCTTCTTTGGGCAGGATTTGGATGAAATGAAATCCTAAGGTCCCTAACAATTGGAATAATTCTTTTGTTCTGGGCTTTTATGATACTGAAACAGTATGCAAAGATTTTGGAAGGTGGGGCTAAAATTTAAAGTGTACTTACATCAATTCAGTAGAAAGTGCAAATTTAATTCATCCTATCTTATACTGAGGATCTGAGTGAACCATGTACTGAAACTGTTTTTTGCCTGTTACTTTGGTGGTTCACTAATTAGTAAGTACACTGGCATTGCAAGTATAGTGTGAAAATTTTATATTATTGTCAACTCAATTGTTGAAACATTCTGGCTGCCACATGGCTTTATATCAAAAGGAAATGAAAAGTATTTTTAGATTATATATATCATCATGCAGTCTCATTATTAGGATCAAAGATTCAGAGGAAAATGCCAAGAAATGGGCCAAAAGAAAACAGTTGTTTGGGAAAAATGCTGTGAAATCTACTTAGATAAGTAAAGCTAATATTCTTTTACATGACTCCATAATATTTAGAGGTATCTTTTAGGCATATTTATGTAGTCAATCGATGGTGCAGTCAGAACATATATATTTCCATAAAAGAAGAGTGATATAGTTTATATTAAAAGGTTAAAATCAATCAGCTCTAGGATTTTAAAATGTAACCATATTATTCATGTTCAGTGAAAGTTCCTTGATATATGGAAGAGCATAAAGGGTCATTTAAATTGTAAGAAATATTGTGTTTGGATAATTAGGAGGCATAAACCTAAATCCTTTTATGATATTCATTTCTCTTGAATTAAAATAAGGAAGACTCAGATAATGATCTGAATAACAATGAGCACTGGGTTAAGCTGATGTTCCCAAGTAAGTCGAGGAGCTGTATCAACTGAATTCAAATATGTGGGATATGGTATCTATTGATAGTTAATCTTTTCCCCCTTCCTGGCTTTTGTAAAAGTTAGAAGTGAATAGATACTCTGAAAGTAATGGTTTACCTTTTTCCTCATGTCAGTAGGAAGAAAGAGCTTTCCAATTAATCAGATAAATGGGTTTTAGGCATTTTTCAATATATTCTAAATTACAAGAACACTAAAAATAAAATATTATAAATGCTTAATATCTGAAACATCTGAAGCTAAGATATATACCAATACACCACTGTGCATATAAACTCGTCTCCTTTACTCATGGTGTTTTTCCCCATCCAAATATAATGCACACAGTAGCTCTGACTTTGGTTTTGTGCTTTTCCTTTCAGGTTTGGATATATTCTTCATAAGGATGACCCCATGCTGCAGAAAATTGATCTAGAAACTATGTCGTACATCAAGACAATCAGTTTAAAGGATTATAATTGCATTCCTGAGTCACTGGCTTATACACATCTTGGAGGATATCTTTTTATCAGCTGTAAGCCTGACACCACTGGGGCTGTCCTACCACAGCTGATAGTGGATAGCGTTACTGATTCCATGATCGGATACAATGGCGACGTGACGGGCACGCCATATATCTCTCCAGATGGACACTACCTTCTCAGCATTGATGATGCAAAAGGCCTCATGAGGATCCAGTCCATAACAGTGAGAGGAGAAATACAGGATGCATTTGACATTCACACTAATTTGCACATATCTGATGTAGCTTTTCAGCCATCCTTTACTGAAGCTCATCAATACAATGTCTACTGCAGCTCCAGCACACAAACTGATGTTCTCTTCATGGAGCTCTCCTCTGGCAAGGTGAAGATGGTGAAGAGTCTGAAGGAGCCCATCAAGACAGGTGAATGGCCCTGGAACAGTAAGAACCGTCTTATAAAAGACAGTGGCCTTTTTGGTCAGTATCTCATGACCCCTTCTAAGGAATCTCTGTTTATCCTGGATGGACGGCTCAATAAGTTAAATTGTGAAATCACCGATGTTGAGAAAGGCAATACAGTAATTTGGGTTAGAGAAGCATAAGAATCTGTGTTAGATATTTATTGAGTTAATAGTTTTACAGTACATTGCACTTAAATGTCACCGTTCTTCAAATTTGCACAATTTTAATTTTAAATTGTTAGGCTCTTCTATACCTGTTATTTCTTTGTCATGTACACAATTTGAACCAACTTCCACATAAAAGTGACTAAAATGATGGCTATTTGATAATGGTATTCCTTATTAATTATCAACAGATTGTGTTGTTTGAAATAACTAAATATTGAAATTGATGATAAGTACAATAAATTACTGTTAAAAAAGAAGAAAAAAAATCAAAAAAGCTTCAGGAAATTTAATATGATACTTTGCATTTGTAAATGGAAGACTTAAACATTATTCAAATTTTATTTTGCTTTGCTTCAGACACAAATCAAGAGCTGTTGTACAACAACCTTTGACTCCTTAAGCTGAAATGTTATGTCTTGCTCAGTCCATTGTTAAATCTTTTTGTGCCTTGAAGCGAAAGTCTCTCAAGAAAGACAAAGATAGAAATTATAAAATTTATTCCCACTGTGGCTACAGGATCGCTTGTTACTGGAAAGAAAGTTTTGCTATCAAATTCTAGGTGTCAAGTTGTGCAACATACATGGACAGGAAAATAAAAAGAAAAATTATATTTGCAGTGCTTTCTCATCACTGCATTTTGGAGTTTATGGTGTCTTAGCTGGGAAATCTACTCACAGAAGCTTAACCTTTTTTTAGAAAAAAATAGATGTTAGGTTTTTCAGCTATCACAAAGTGGCATCAGCAAAGTTTCAAGTCTACTGAAGAGAAATATTGCACATGCTTTCAGGATTTACCACATTCTAAAACCCAACATCACAAAGTTTCACTTATGTCATTGAGGAAACTGTTAATTAAACATAAATAAAATGCATTTTAAGAAAATGGGAATGAAAAGAACTCAAGTCTACGACCAGTAGATAACATTTTTGCTTATTTGTTGTACCATGGATTACTATTTGTTAAACCATTTGGTTAGCTCCACAGGTTTTCTAGTCCTTGCATCCAACTGGATTAGTGCAAAAACAAAAAACCAAACAAAAACAAAACAACAAAAAAAAACCCAACAAAAACTTTGTATTTTTTATAGTTTACTTAGTATTCTAATATAACACTGGTTAAACATGTAAATGGGAAAAATCAGATTCCCAGAAGTAGAATAAAAAGTTGATAGAAAACCAGCAGTAAACATCTATCCAGACTCAGAGCAATGACTTAGAAGTTTGAGAGTAATTTTATTTTTATTATGTTTTTGCTAAAGAATGCTTATAAACTCTTAAACTGACCTCCATTTACTGAAGGAATCAGAAAAAAATATCTTTTTTTAAATGAAGTTTTGCTGCAATTTAGATTGTGTAAAATTGCTTCAAAATCTGGAATTTTCTAGCATTGTAATCTTGTGTGCATTGACCATTCTGCTCTGTGTGGTACAGTAGATGTCTCTTTAGCTTGAGCTAACCTCCTGGTAAGTAGCTTTAACTGAGATACAAAATTTGCTTACATTTCTAGCTGCTGAAACTATTTTCGTTTTTAAGAACTTTTCTCCATTGTGAACAAACAATAATCATGTAAACTGTCTGTTACTCAATTGCAGTAGTCTGTCTCATGCAATTTTTGTTCTGTAATTTATACCACGTGAATGTTCTGTATAGAAAATGCTTGACATAAGGAGAATAAACCCCATAAATTTTAAACAGTCCTGACTTTGGTGAATCATCCAATCAGCTACGCTGAGCTGTCAAGTAAAACTGACTATTCAAAAGCTCCTACTATTTTTAAGAGATGTAGGAAAATAGTTGCATTTATATATATTTTATATATATATGCAAAATTATATGTGATGGGGAAAGAAAATTTTTAGAAAAACCTAAGTAACTTAAAAATGTTTCTTTTCGCTGCTACAAAGGAAAGCTCATCTTATAGCACAAGGTCACCTATTAGCACATCTAAAGCACAAGCACAAGCTGAGTGGAGAATGGATTGAGGCAAGCCTTGGGGAGAAAGACTTGGGAGTGATAGTGGATGAAAAGTTTAATATGACTCAGCAGTGTGAACTTGCAACCCAGAAATCCAACTGCATCCTGGTCTGCATCGAGAGACATGACCAGCAGGTTGAGTGATGTGATTATTATTATTTGCCTTGAATAATTCTACTTCTCTTTTCACAATATTGTCCAGACTGCGTGTGTAAATAATGATCACAACTTCTCACTGTTGTTTTTTCAGTGAAGTTAAGCAAATATTGGATCACCATGGTTGCTTTCATAGCTCTGATAGTTGAAGTTCAGCTTTCTCAAATACAGATGGGCTGACTGAAAGCTTTAATCTGAATGAGAGGAAGAGCTGGAACCTGTTTTCATTTTTTTTTTTGCTAGCAGCTCTATGAGGAAAGCTGATGTAAGGGGGCTTTTTCATCCCCGAGGCAATATCTCCAGGGAGGCCTGCCAGTACCCATGAGAGGTTATAAAAGAGACAGGGTTAGATTCTTCACAGCTGTGCATAGCAGAAGGACAAGACTGCAGCATAAATTAAATCAAGAGTTTCAGGCTGAATATAAAGAAAAGCTGTGATGACAGTCATGCATGGGAACTGGTTGCTTAGAGAGACACCTGACTGGATTATGCCCATCTGACCTCTAGTAGAATGGGCTGTGACTAGCAGAGTGCTGGACTAGAGATCTGCCAAGGACCCTTCAAACCACAGTTGTCTTGTGATTCACAACTTGGGGATGGAAACTTAATCTGTTTTAGCTGTTTCAATTTCTGATTGAGTTTAATGTAAAATGTTCAAGTGTTACAGTTAGGCTAAAGTATGGCCTAAGCAAACCTCAAAAAACAGTATGTTTTGTCACTTGAAAACCTTAGCTCGGAACATCTCACTTTAAATCAAAGATATTCTCATTTGAAGTCTGGAACACATTTCTTGGATTCCAGGAAATCCTAAGATGATTATAGAATTTGCACAGGATGAATTATGCAGAGGTAAGGGCTTCTTTTGATGTATCTGAAAAATAGCTATGGCAGAGGGAAGGAGGACCTGAGAAAACCATTGTAGATAAGATGTGTCCTAATGTGAACACAGCCACTTAAGTTTATCCTTAGTATCAGATTTTCTAGTAAATCTTTTCTAGGCATTTATAGTATGGTTCAGTAGTGGAATAAAATGATCTGTTAACTTACTAATCAATTTGAGATAGGAGAGCTCATTTCGTAACTAAGGTCATATCTTCAAAAGAAACACTGCAACACAGACCAAGTCCTGTTCACCTCTCATCAGTTTTTCCTTTACATTTTGGTCTTCCTCTGAAGCAGTTCCTAAAGAAACCTGCTGAAAACTTTGTTTTAAGGTTAGCAACTAAAATATAGAACACATAAGAATTCAAAAAAAGACATACAGTAATTTCACGACCATAAGGCGCACACCCGGGAGTTGGCAAATTTTGCAACTTTGTACATTATATAAGGCACACCAGACTATAAGGCCCACAGTTTTTTTTTGCAGCGAGGATCCACCTCCAGCTCCCCCCACACGGTTGCTGCCCGAGGCCCTGCCTCAACCTGGCAACCATTTGCCCCTGGTCCTGCCCGTACCGGGCAGGAGGGGTGCCATGGGCCCCTGGGCCGGCCTGCCCCCAGCGGGGCCAGGGCATGCCTGCCACCATTCTTCCCCGCCTCCATGGGCTGGGGCATGCCTGCCACCACTCCGCTGAGCCACCTCCCCGGGGCTGGGGCATGCCTGCCAGGGTGCCGCAGGCCCCCAGGCCCCCCTGCACCCAGCAGCCATGGCCCTGCCGGGTTCATCCCCGCGGCTTGCAGCTCACACTTCCGGGTTTGCAAATTTCCAAAATTTGTCCATTATATAAGGCACACCGGGCTATAAGGCGCACTTCCGGGTCCGGGCCAAAATTTTAGTCAAAAGGGTACGCCTTATAGTCGTGAACTTACTGTACTTAAGCATTATTTAGCTGTAATGACCCTTAAGTGTGAATTAAATTTTTAGTGAATACTATTATTAAATGAGGAAAAACACAGCCATAACTTTGTATCTAATAATCCTAATTTCAGCCAAATTCAGAAAGTGACAAGATATGAGATATGAGCTGAGAGAGAGGAAAAAGTCATTCTGTACATACACACACTAATTAGAGAGATGTGAGATGGAGCCCAGCAGTTGAGAATCTTTGCACTTGCACCACACTGACACTGGTTCACTGTAACCAATCTCCCCACAACGGAGGAAGACTTGGAAGAGAAGGGCAAAAATAATGAGCTCAGGGAAGAATGTCAAGAATGACCAATTATTGTAAAGGAAACCGCATTTTTAGGGGGACTGAAAAGTAAACTTTGGCTTAGATACACAACTGTTCCAGTGAATCATCAGGTTGTATAGACAGCTATCACTGAGATAATTAGTGGAGACTACTCTTCTGAGCTAGCCAGAGCAGCATGGGGGTGAAAGTGTATGTGTGGCTCAACCTAAGGTTAAGTTTGAAAACTGTCCAGCTACTAAAATGAACTTTGAACAGAGTAATGGGCTTGACCTGGTTCATCCCTTGTACTCCTTTCTGGTGACTCGACCCACCCGGCAGCATGATGATGAGAATACAGGGACTGGTAATGGGAACCATGTTTGCATGGTGATTCAACTGCGTATTGCAATAGCTACATCATGCTTCTGGTATAATTTCAGTGTACTGCTGTTATACTCAACCAAATCAAAATGCCATGAAACAACAATTACGTAAAGTAAATTTGGTATTAAACTTTAAATCCTCCTAATGTGGAACCTCTAAAATAACCTAGTCAGAGAGTGTTGAACTCCTACCTCCACGCACTATCAGTCCCTTTTAGGTAATACTGGAATTAAAAAAAAAATAGAAATCAACACTTACAGTGCTTCATGGTATTACAATAATAATTCAATTTTGAAGAAATGGGTGAAATCCTACTTATGCTGATGTTAGGAGCATTTCATTTTGTAGTCAGTGAGTACGACATTATGCAGAGCACAGTAATGGCAACAAAGATAGTGTGGTGATCTATTTCCTTGTTATATTGAGGAAGGAAGAAATCTGACAGGTCTGTAACCTGAGAGTTAAGAGATAATCATCTAAGATATGTTTACATTCCTTAGCACAGGTAATTCAACTTCCAGGTTGTTCAAGGGGGTTTTTGTTGGGGTGTTTTTGTTTGGATTTCAATGGTTGTTGATTGGATTTTTTGGGGGGGGAGGGGGACATAGGGGTTTTTTTTTGTTGTTGTTGTTGTTTAAATAATAAGACATTTTTAGAGAAAGTGCTAACAAGACTATATATCAAAAATCTATTGACACTACTGATAAAATCTCATAAACAGGAGTTAAAAACACATATTTCACTTGAATCTATCCTGCCTGACACCTCTTAAATGGGTTAAATGCCCTATTGGTGTGCCACTACTTTAAAAATGATTTAATACTGTCTTCAGTGAGCTATCTTTCACAAAGTATGACAAATTCAGTTACTGATAAAAGACTGAAAGATACTGAAATTGCTTTTATTCTATTTAGAACTAATGCATGAAAGATTGCTTCTTTTAGCTTATGAATATTAAACTTGTTCTTATTTTAATCTAATAGTTGAAAAAAATAGCTTCCTGTTACAGTAATTTCAC
>PYHW01009837.1:1885885-1900950 GCA_013186435.1 Turdus rufiventris | reverse complement strand
CGGGGCCCACGGCCACTGGGAGGAGGCAGGCCCGGGGGCCCGCGGCGCCACCCCTGTCGGGTCCATGTGGGCTCGGGGGCCCATGGCTTCCGGATGAAGGCAGGCCCGGGGGCCCGCGGTGCCACCCCTGTCGGGTCCATGCGGGCTCGGGGACCCATGGCTGCCGGATGGGGGCGAGGCCTCGGCCAGCAACCTCACAGGAGGAGCTGGGGGCGGAGCCTCGCTGCAAAAAAAGTGCGCCCTATAGACGGGTGCACCTTATCTGATCTACAGTGTTGCAATTTTTGCTGACTCCCGGGGGGTGCGCCTTATAGTCAGGTGTGCCTTATGGTCATGAAATTACTGTACTAATCATGATGTTAATGTTCTTATTTTTAATCTTCTCAAGGTATGTGTCCTTTACAAAAGGATGGACAATACTGCTCTCAATTTACAATGCTTCTTCTTATATTTTTCTCTAGTAATGAAAACTTAGGTATACACTTTCCTTTTAATTATCATTAAACCTATGGCAAAAAATAATGTATTTACCTGGTAATATTTTTCAGTACTCCCTTTGTATAAGATTCAAGAAAAAAAGCAAAACACAATTCACCATAGCCCAGTAACTTCCTGGAATCTTCCACAAGAAGATTCCCTCTCCCCCCCAACCCCATCTCAGTATACCTGTGCTAAATCATTGCTAATGCTGAAACCAATATTGTGAAGAAGTAGAAGCAACAGTGTAAGGGAAAATTATTGCATAGATGAGGAGGGAAGAGGAGTTAAGTCTCCAAGTTATGATGAAATTAGTTTTTAAGTGTCCCAATTAAAATTGTAAATAAATATCCATTTTCTCTATGTTGACTGTAAAGACTGAGTAAGGAGATACACTTGTAAAATGTACTTGGATGCTCTTTCCAAAAAAACTTTCTCTATATACTTTGAGAGCAGAATTACATAATTTAATGATGTTCAGGTTGGACCTCCACATCCTCTCCTCCGCCATTGGTGGCTCCTGGGTTCTTCAAATTTCCAGTTAAGTGAACATCTGTGTTGGTATTCGTACTGTTTTAGAACCATAGAATCATAGAATCAGTAAGGTTGGAAAAGACCTTCAAGATCGAGTCCAAATTTTGAATGACATCTCAAGAAGACCATAGCCCTCAGTGCCCTGTTCAGTTGTTTCTTGAACACTTATGGGAATGGAGAGTCCATCACTTCCATGAGCAGCCCATTCCAATGTTTAACTTCTCTTATTGAAGAAAGCTTTCCTAATGTCCAACCTGAACCCCCCTGGTGCAGTTTGAGGCTGTTTCCTCTTGTCCTGTCTCTGACTGTCTGGGAAAAGAGGTTGGCCCCCACTTGGCTACACTCTCAGGCAGTTGGAGAGAGTGATAATGTTACCCCTGAACCTCCTTTTTTTCCAGATTTAACAATCCCAGCTCCCTCAACTGCTCCTTCTAGAATTTAGTCTCTACAAGCTCCAGTGCTTGACATGATCCAGCACCTCAAAGTCTTTCTTGAAGTGAGGGGCCAAGAGCTGGAAACGCTGTTCAAGGTGAGGCCTCACCAGGTCCAAGTACAGAGAGACAATAATTTCCCTGGTCCTACTGGCATTGATATGTTGTCCTCTTCTACTGTGTAAGCTTAAATGCAACATTTAACTATGGGAGTGAGCCTCTTTTCCACAAGATTAGAATGAGCTTTGGAGTTGTATTTGATGCTCAAATCAATTTTGGCTAAAATGATTAATCATTTTCGTCTTAAATCATATTACATTTTGACAAAATATTGCTTTTACTTTACCTGTTTAATAAATTCTATTTACCTTGGATGACCTTGATGCTTCAATCTTGTGATACAGAGAGGTTTTCCAACTTCTAAACCCAAATAGAACACGTTTCATTCACTTGGCTGAAGAGAGGTGTTTGCCTAATTTTTCTGCATCTCTTTGTTACTTTGTAGGAGAATGGGTATCATAGAGCTAGTCTTTGTGCCTTCTAGCTGCAGCCTTTTGTGTGTATTAAGGAGAGCTGTGAAAGAGGTATCACCACATCATTCAAGATCTGTGTAGGACACAAAAGACAGAAGCTCTATAGTACTTTTATAGTGCTTTTATCATACTCTATAGTATCTTATGTTAACCTCCTGCTATTTCACATGCCAGTTGTGCTGACAGGTATGGGGAGACAGAGTAGTGGAAGTTGGTCAACACACTTTGTAGCTGGGACCAAGCAGGGGAACATTATCTGCAGTTTAGTACAGGAATCTTCAGTGGTTTTGAGCTCAGAACATGATGAAGACAAGCCTTGGTTCCAGATTTCAAATCAAATTTTACACACAAATCTCTAAAACATGGGGTCTAGCAGAATTCCAGTTGATGCCATGGCACTGCTGTCTTGAGCTGAGATTGGAGAAGTTAAAATGTTGCTTAAGTTTTTCATTATTATTTCATTTTTCATTATCACTTTTAATACTGGTTTTGGGATCCATAATCTGCTGTTCTTTAACAGAAAACTTTCTGTAACAGGAATCTTGTTACTTGTGCCATCTTCCTTTGTGCTGAGATTGTGTGTTCCCATTTTTCATGCTTGCCCTCATTTTGTATACTGATGTAAATAAGTGTGCATGAGACACAGTAAAGCTGTGATTTTCTAAGGGTAGAGGTCTCCTAGAAGGAGATGAACTGCTAGTTAATTATTTGCCATGAGGGAGAAAAAAACCATATTTGTATATAAATGCAATCCTTCTTCAAGAAAACCTAAATATCTGATGAGCTTTTTCTTAAGAAATGAAGGGCTTATTTGACCGTCACACGTACATGAAAATGTATAATACAATACCTGGTGTATTCTTCTGGTTTCCTAAACATTTTAAATTTGCCAAGGACTAAATACTCTCAGTTCAACTAATGTGATTTTGCTTTAAGTCTTTTGGTAATACTATAATAGTGCTGTTGCTCATTTTCTTTTTATTTTTTTTACTAGAAAACTTATTTTTAATATCTACTAGACAATATTTTATTTAGAGATTCAATTACTGACTGTAGATTTTTATTCACTGAGATTCATCATGATTTACACATCTTACAGAGAGATGATAATTTAGTAACATGAAAATAAGATAATTAAATTTCTCCATTGCTTCTCCAAATATACTTCCACTTGGATGACAAACTGTTGGGGAATCAAGGGCATTGTATTCCCACTCCAATCTTTTCATATCAATATAATTCCAAATCATTCTTCCATTCTTCAAAAACCTCTTTTTTCTTGGCACATAGACATATAATAGAAAGTAGGAAAATAGAAAACTCTTTTTATACCAAGGTTCAGTAATTCTGAAATATTTTTTAAAGTATTAGTTTATACAAGTGAAGTACATGGTTGAAATTCAACAACTGTGGTGTTCAGATAGTGTTGCATTGCCAGTCATGCCTTCTCTTGTTCAAGGCAATCTTTGTTTTAAATTGTTACCCTCACATTTGTATAAGTGTTTGAACCATTTTATGTACCTGAGAACAATTTAGCTTGCAGAACGAGCATAATTTTGTAATATTCCATTTCACACTGACCAGAACAAATATGAAGTGCTTCCTTTAAGTAAAAATAAATCATTTTCATCAGGAGTAAAACATTTCTTAGTATCTAAAATCAGGATTTCACAGAGTCCAATTACACTTTACCTGAAACATGGTTTTCCCTTTCACCATCCATTGGCTAACAAAGTACATTTACATCAAAATACTGTAGTACTAGACAGTGAATAGGGAGGATGATATTAATGTTGTGATTAGCAATCACAAAAAAATTCTTGACAAAGAATCTAAACTCTG
The DNA here is from genome assembly GCA_013186435.1 of Turdus rufiventris. Lineage (NCBI taxonomy): Eukaryota > Metazoa > Chordata > Aves > Passeriformes > Turdidae > Turdus > Turdus rufiventris. Next base: position 1,897,133 of record PYHW01009837.1, on the reverse strand, counting down.
AAAATATTTAAATATTTTAAAATTTCTGCTACATTCTAACCATTAGTTAAGAGTACTGATAGTAAAGGAGGAAGTCAAAAAAAGAAAATATGCTTTTCTATGGATACTTTGCCTTCTAATTCAAAATGGTATCAGGTATTATTCATTTTAAAAACTGTAATTCTGCTGGCTTTTTCACATACACACAGTGTTAAGGATATCATAGATGACTAGATAATTTCCATAAAGTCCTGTTAAGTAAGCACATTTAATTTTCCTTTATAATTTTAAACTGTGTGTCATGCTGTTTCTTAGAGGTTTTCCTTCTCACTTATCCCAACATTTTAATTTGTGCACATAATTTATCCTCTCTTCTCATAAATAATGATTACATCCAGAATATTTGTTTTATTAAGTTTCAAATATTAAGTGATACTTTTTGTTTAGTCAACAATAATGCAGTTTGCCTTGTTCCTGAAAGTTTAAAGAGATCCTTTAGTTCAAAGTTCTATGAACTCCCTTTCTCTTACGAGTGATGTTGATAGTTTTCAGTTCAAAAAAGGTCAAACTTCTGTCAGGAATTTTTTGTCAGAAATTCTCAGAGGAATTGCTTTGGCATTATATATAAAATCCTTAAAGCAAAGTACTTGATAGACAAAATAGGATATGTTTTCCTTCTGGCTGTTTGAAAGATATTGCTATATCAGTAGATAAACAGAAGCAGTGTTTGGGAAGAGCAAAAACCTTAAACCTCCTTTCTTTCTGTGTTTGTAAGGCCACTGTCCTGTTGACAGGAGAGCAGGGACCTACAGTTTAAATTTGTGAAGAATTCTGAGCATTTTGGATCACAGAAAAGAGTTGAAGAACAATTTACCTTTCTTTAACGTGGTTTTCAAGTGCATTTAAAGCAAGATAGACTTTTCATGCCCTTCAGGTGTTTGGTAGCAAGGACAGGAAAATACCCTTGACACACTCCACTGGCAAATTCAGATCCTGAAGAGACCTGAGAGGAAAACATAAAAACACAGAAAAATCCAAGAAAATAAAAATTTACTTTGCTACTACAGTACTTAGTCTGCTTTAATAATCACAAAGAAAGTGTAGGCTTTTTCCTATTACCAAATACTATACAGTATTCTGCTTAGATTTCATCTGCTACTTTGTGCAATTTAATTGATTTTAGTGAAGTTGTTCTTGTCTTCCAGTAGGATACATTAGACTCAGTTTCAACTTGCTGTTTCTGAAAGTGCTGAATGAGCAAGATTTGTGCAGAACGAAGTAAGTCTGTTATAGTTTGAGAAGAGTGGCACAGAGCCATGCACTACACAGTCATTACAGAGCAGAAACACAATGGTTTAATCCAAAGTAGACATGACATGGGGTGTCTGGGGTTTCTCCAAATGAATTAAAACATGCAATTGTATATCCTAGACTGCTGAATGGTACAATTTATTATCATCTTGTGCTTAATTTCATTTGAGCATTTCTGTAAAAAAACAAAAGTTATTGATGACTGGACTGAATCAGAACTTGGCTGGAACTTTGGAGCTGGGAGTGGCATTCATACCCACAAGTCCTCTGACACAGCATAGGGAAAGCTGATGTCTCAGGAAAAAAGCTTGATAGGACCCCTTGATCTGAATGGGCTTTCTTGTTTTACTCAATGCAACATAAACAAATTAGGCGGCAATTTCCAGGTTTTTTAATTTATATTGAATATTGCAGATGGATTTTTATTAATTTGACGAGATTACTTATGTTAGAACAATATCAAGGACAGGGTAAGATCACCCTGCAGGATTAGACCCCACTATTTGTCTGAAGATCCTACTCTCTGCTGACATGGGTCTGAAATGAATCCTCAAATTGCTCAGCATTGTGGGATAATAGTCAGATCTTTATATGCCCCAGAAACAGACATTTTGTTTTCTGGAAATAATGTTGGAGGAAGCTAATATGCACAGGAGAATTTAGAGGCTGAAGTGATGGAGGCACGTAAGCACAGTTTCTGTGGATCTAAATTTTGTACTCAGGCATTTTATATGTTTCATAGGTCTAAAAGTTAATCAGGAACCCAATGGAATTCACAGGATGTGAATGGAAGTTTTGTGAGAAAAGATTAGTGTATTGAGCATCATAATAATTTGTGCCTCTGCAATCCTATCACAAATTAAATTTTCAAATAAAATGTGGACAAATTCTAACAAAGATAGTCCACATGTTGCTACTATAAGCATAAACTAAGAAATATTTTTTTCTGTTTATAAGACATTGGTACAGTGCCTGATCTCAAGGCAGGTCAAGCATCTCCTGTCCAATTCTGATCCATTAGGTTTAAAACACTGAATGAAAAATACTGGGAGAAACAACAACATACCAGGAAATCAGTTCAATATGTTTTCCCTTTTTAAGCAATATAAATGACAATTTGAAAAAAAGATGAGCAAGCTTTGTGCTATTTCACTGCAATAGCTGCCATTTGGCTTCCACACTCCTGCAGATTATTAGCAAATGCCAGAATTTCTAAGAATTGCTCCTCTGCTGCATGAAGTAACTATTGTGGCTTTTCTCTTAACTCTTGAAAAACATGCAAACAAGGCTCTGCAATAATGCCACTTCTTCAGTTTGTTACATTTATACTGTCAGACTCCAGTTAAAAATTCAGTATGACTGGGACAAACAAACTTTAATCGGCTTACTGGAAGCCTCAGTCACAATAGCACCACTGTTCTCATTGTTAGCATTCTTTTGTTTGAAAGAGTCTGAAAGATTTTTTCTCCATAATATTCTCTCTTGCTAATACCTGAATAGGAGCAGCATGTGGCTGCGTGCCATATCTCATGTTTATGCTGAGCACACACATTATGAAACATTCTGAGGCAAACACCTTTATATTGGAACCCCACAAGTACTCAGTGGGATCTGCTGGCTTACTCAGCACAAAGTGCCAAATTGGGTTTGAATTTGTCAGCAACTTTTGTCACAGTCTCAGGCAAGATACTACCTGCAAGATCTTTCCAGTTTCTTGTCTTTACTGTTCCTTCTTTACATACCCTAAAAAAACCAGCAAGGGTAATTTTTTCTGGGAAGGAAAGAGCTCTCAAACATTTAGACCTTCATTAGCCTGTTTACAGTTGGACTCAATATTTTTAAAGGTCTTTTCCAACCTAATTGATTATTCTAACTGTTTTGAACTTTTCCATGTTGAACATAGAGATTAGAAATAAATGGAGATTTTGACATGACATTTCATTAACACCTTGTCCAATGGCATTGGCATTTCCATATATTGCTTCAAAATACCAAAATATATTATATATTCTATGACACCTTTTCTACACCTCTCTCCTCATCAGTGAATCTGGGCTACCCTACATTCAACTTGTACTCCTCTGCCTTTCTAGTTTCATGTAAAGTCCTGAATCAGTGCTATTGAGTTTCTAGGCACCACACAGAAACTGTACACTGGATAAAATTCAACTGTTTCTGTTACTCCAGTAATTTAGCTGTCCATGGCTCTTCGTACAAACCTTAAATCAAGAGTTCTGCTGGATTCAGCGTTTCAGGAAAGCACTATGAGAGATTACTGATTTCTTGGTCCAGATCATGTCATGAGTGAAATGTTAAAATCTCTTCATTGCTATCAGAGCAGAGGCAGCCTTGCAAAGAGGCAGAAGTTGAACTTTTCAGGATGGGGAAAATCAAACTCAAATGTAGGTTACCTGTCTCTCCAGCTACACTATATTTTAACTGGTGTTTTTAGGATTATGCTTTTAGACGTTACTAACATGCACTTCATTAAAATGCGTGGGAGTTTTTAGGTCTTAAAGAAATAAATACCATTTCATTTCTGTGAGGTTTTATGAGGTAATTGGCTGCAGCCAGGTCAGCAACAATCCAGCCAGTCTAAGTTTGGGTTGACTCTGTCTTAGCATCTTCTCTACTCTCTGGAGAGTTTTACTGAAGGAACTGAATGCTGGATTGACTTCATTCCGTCTTTACATTCACGTGGCACTCTTTTGTGCTTTCAGATTTGTTAAACTTTAGTAACTGTCATCACTGAAAGGAATTTCAGTGAAATATATGCAAAGGGGCTTTTCCTGAAACTGACATTTTACTTTTTAGATTACTCTACAAACTTCACAAGAGAGTTTGCTTGAATGACTGATGCATATACCATTGAAATTTAAGAACAGCAAGTTGTGTTTCTCGAAATAATGTTTCTCCCTTTCCTTTTTCCCCAGTCTTCACTCATCCATTTTGCCTGAAATGTGTTATATCCATAGAAAAGCATGTTCTTTGAATGAAAATTTATAACAACATATCAAAAACAGATTGAATGGAGCTCTAAGCAACCTGGTTAAGTACAAATTGTCCCTGGCCAAGGCAGGGGGGTTAGAACTAGATGATCTTCAAGGTCCCTTTCAACCTAAAACATTCTATGATAAAAACCTTATTGCTCTACATATTAATGTTAGGATAATTCCTCTAGGTCTGTATGAAAAATTAAACCACTTTTTGCTGTTCACCACAAACTCACATAAAATTCTGCCTGTGATCAGTATGCAATTTTCTAATCCAATTTGCTTTTTCATTGGATTTATCAGACTTGAAATGCGTTCAATAATCTGAGCTTCCAAATTGATATACAATCTACATAGAAATTCCTGACTTATCATGAAGTCCAGTCTTTTATTTATTTTTTTTCCCCCAGATATGCATTACTCCCTTTTAGCCATCAACAGACTGGTGAGCTGTCCCTTAGCAGGAATCAGAATTATCCCTGGAGAAGCCGTTCCCAAAACAAGGCTCAGAGGCAGCGCGCCCAGTGATCAACACCGCCATCTAGTGCAACATCAGCCCCTGTCCGTCCTTCCATGAAACCTCCAGGGCTTGCAGCACCGCAAGAGGTATCCCTTGGGGTGGGATCTTGGATGTGACAATTTCCAAAACGAGCCCCACACCTAAGTTTCTTGTACAGCAATCCATATGTTCAGAGAAAATTAATCTCAATACTTTTAAAGCACAACAATTTGACATTCCACTCATGGTAATTTTTAAATGTGTGAGCTTGTGTAGGCTTTTGTTTGGGTTTGTGGGGTTTTTTTGCCAACATCACTTTTTTTTCCTCCCCCCACCTACAGAGTGCTTTAACTGCCATAACACATTTTTTACCTAACTTTCTGATCTAACAATTTTAATCTCTTATTCAGATCCCTCAATTTTTTTGCTTTATCCTAGGCTTTGTTCAATGATTTTCCTCTTTTCACCCTATAATGACCAAGAATTCAGATTTTGTCATTCTATAATTTGCTAAAGCAATGTGCTCTTTCAGTGAGTTTTACCTGACCCTTACTGCCATATTTTTAGGCCAGTGGGATGGTAAATATGACCTTTTCCATGACCAGTAAGAGGCTACAGATTTTGTGTTGACCTGGTTGTGCAGCTCTCAGAACTTTTCTGGACTTCCTTGGCCTGAGCTACTTTTATCACCTTTTTATAATTCTCTGTTTGTCTAATTCCTAGCTTTAGTTACGCCCCGTGAATTTACTTGACTATAAAGGTCTGACAGACCAGGTTATTCACTCTTTGCCTAAAGAGTAGTAACTCCTTATGGCAAATAAAATTGAGGGAGGCCATGGTACAGTCTTCAAACTTCACTTGGGAATCAGAGAAAGAAGCAGACTGTGATAAGAAAGCATGTAAAGATAGACCCAGCTGAATGCCAGCAGTGAGGCAGAAGGGATCCTGTACATACACCTAAATCAAAGTCTTATTTGGAAACAACTCAGGATGCTGATGATCTGCCACTACTTCCATTCTTGATGCACATATCTAAAATCGATCCTGTGATGCAACAGATGAGAATAGTGAATACAACACCAACAAAGAAAGTAGTTAAGTGTTGAATAACAATCTTAGTCACATCAATAGTAAAGCTTTATCAGTATGATTTTGGACTATAAATTAATATTACTGTAGCAAGACCAGTCAGTTGATTCTATTTTATTTAAACTGTTAAGATTATTATTAAGTTAAAAACAAATTCTTGGCTCTGTATGTACCTTTATGTTTTCTTGGGTTTTTTTGGCCGTAACAGTTCTTTGTGTATTGCATTCCCATTACAGGCATTCTCAACTCTCCTTGGAACTGAAAAGATCTATTCAATCTTTCATCCAATTTCTTTACATTTCACCCTTTCACTATTCCTGAAATCACAATTAGTTTGCAAGACCTGTCTGTAGTAACTTCCTCCTATTGAACAGTTAAAATTGATTATAGAGCACATCAGTACTAAAGGAGAAAACATTGGAAGAACATTTTGAACTGTAAAGCACTTATTAGTTTTGGTTTATTAAACCCCTGGAATAAAAACTAGGTTTTCTATGATATCTGTAGTGCCAATTCTATCTTATTTTATCTAATTTCTCATAATAGCATCATTTCTATCTTCCAATATCTAGAGACATAAGTGGCAGCACTAAAAATCAAGTGCTGATCTACCTGAATTTTATCTTCCCCAGCTATACCATTTGGGATTTTAAAGGACAATGATGTTAAAAAATTTTTCTTTTTTAAAAAAAATGTCATCCAAATCCAATGTTTGTTATAAATTCCACATATGTATACAAATGGGTTATTTTATTTTGACTCCAGCTCTTTAATTGTCCCAGCATTTGAAAATAAATTATACATATTTTAATATATAAATTAAAACAAAATTTTTAAAAATTAAAGTATATGCAGTTCTCATAAGGACAAAAGTTTAGGGGATAATTTTCAAGAGTAAACAAAAAAAAATTCAGGTATGAAACATAGTTCTATCCCTTAGTCATACACAAGTCAAAAAGCCAGTATATGTAGCTCTTGAGAATACTAAAACATTTTCTCAAAACTTTCTTTCTCAAAACAATCTTCTAGGTGCTTGCAAATATTTGCTGTTGGGTTCCTAAGGCTCCTGAGTAGCATGAATTGAATCACGTATTTCAAGAAGGAGCCATTAACCAGCAGTTTCTCATGCACTGCAAACTCTTTCTTTTGGAAGCACTTTGCAAGAACTTTGCTAGGTGTTTGCAATGACTGTTGTGATGAATGATGTGTCATCTTCCTTCTCCCCACTTTGCTGGAGAAGTGTCCTAAAATTCTCAGCACTAGAAACAGTGTAGTAGTTCTCAAGAATTTTCAATGCAATAATTATTTATCTATACATCCAGCTACCTTTTGGTCTGCCTCTGAAATGAAAGATGGTAGAGGGTAGGGATAGGAAGTAAAGAGGGGTGGACTTTTCAGGATCTTTTTATGCTGTTGAAGATGAAATTGAGATTCTGAATTTTCAATTATTTGTAATGTACAGAAAAATAGCAACTACAAATTTACATGAGAAAGACAACAACAACAACAAAAAATTGCTCCTACAACAAAATACTTTTGTCCTCCAAATTTACCTCACTCTCGCATATAGGTAAAAATTTCTGCAAACTCTGAAACTTATCTGTAGCTAAAAATGATTTAGCCAGTGTCCTAAAATTCAATCCAGCTGAAGTCATCTGCCTTGCAACATTTTGGTTCCAGGTATCATAATCAAAATCACTTAAAACTCAGCTTTTTTGGAGTGAAAAAAGCCCCTAAACAGCTAGACAAAAATTCCCCAATGAAACCAGATGGGATCTTTTGCAAAAAAGCAGTTTCACAGCAGAAAAGTTGCCTGATAAACTTTCAAACCTCCTTCACCATCAGGAAATTAGGAACCAGGATGGTTCTCTTAATTGTTGGTGAATTGAATTTGAGGTGAATTTTTCTACTTACTGATACAATAGCATTCAAACTTTATTTGTACAAGTGACAAGTGGGAAATCCGTTTAATGAGTGTCTGAGTTCTCAGTAAACCTTTAGGATTTGTGGAGTATCAAAGAGAAGGGTTAAATCAGAACATTCAGATATGAAACATGCTGCAGATGCTAGCTGTAATGCCATCCGACAAACCTGTCTATCAGATTATTCCTTTAGATAAAAGTAAATGTGTATATATATATTTTAGAGTGACATTTGTAATAACCTCTTTCTAGTACACGACCACATATTTTATTCTGTATGAACCTAACTTCTTTCTTTCTCCCCCAGGCTCAGGGCCTTGTGTTTCACCAGTAATTTTCCAGAGTACTGCCTTTAAAGAAAAATCAAAAAATGTCACAAAGTGTGATTTGCCTAACACATTCTTGATATTTTGAAAATATGGTTAATCCTAATTTCATGAAAGTAATCCAGACAATTTCAGAATCAGAAGACCTTTTGTGATAAATGCATAATTTTCCTCCCTCATCTGATTCATCTGTTTATATACTTTGTCTGGATCAAAACTTCAGATTTGTTTTTTCAATAGGTATTAAAATAATGCTACAGATCAGGTGTCTAGTTCAGAAAAACCCTACATTCTAGTCAGAAGTTGGAAAATATTTATCTACTTTCTTTCTTAATAATGACTACAGTCTGCTATTAAAACAGTACATTATATCAATCTTTGCTATGAGTCTGTAGGAGTTCTTACAACTAATAGAACACAAGATAAACTGACTTCAACCTTCTCCCATTAGTGTGGGAAGCCTAAACTATGATACCATATATGAACTTTGTGGCATCAAAAATAAGAATATCATATTATGCTACCCCAGTCATACTGTATTACAGCAATCTCAAATTTGAATTTTCACTAAGAAGTTGGGCTTTTTTAGCAAAGTATTTGCTATTTTTTGGTTACTGTCTTTGATCAGTGCAGTGGGGAGGGGAAGTATCAGATCCATTTTCTCACAAAATCTTTCCATTACTCAGAAATTATTTCAAACACATTGCAGCCTTATTCAGTATGACCAAAATGTCAAAGAACCTTTGTCATTGACAACAAAAACAACAACAACAACAAAGAAAATTATTACTCTGCCATACTGACTCCATTTATTTATAAAACGCATTATTGTCCTGTTGGGATGCCAGTGAGATGCTTCATAAATGATCATTTACATAAGTATTCACCTACTCATCATTATGATTAGCAGTACCAGTTGGTTAAGGGTATCTTCTTTTAAGGCTAATGCAAATACTTTGCTCCTTAGGAGACATTTGTTGATAACATTCCTAGAGCAGGGCACAGTTAAAAAATATTTTTCCCCTTAGATAGTTTTCAAGATTTTAATTTTTTTAGAAGTCATGCAAAGAAATATTTTATCAAAGCACTTCAAAATTCTTTTTAGTCCAGCCTTCTATTTGTACTTGCAGTTTGAGAGCAGACATTGTTATCCTTCACTCATGTGTGCGAGTTGCCCACCAAGTGAGGAATCCTTTCATTTTGGAAGCTGAATGCGGAATGGAGCAGCTGCAAGGCAGTAAATGAACAATTGCAGCGGGACTGTTTGAGACAACAGCTCCTAGTTTTACGTGGGACTAAGAAAAAGCAAATATTTGGACTAAGATCTTCTGTAGCTGTGTGGAAATCCTTGACTATTTCTTTTATCTTTTTTGAATATTCAACTAGTATCAAGAACCAATAATCATTTGTTCTGCTGAAATCAATGAATTTTCATTGAATGTTTGAATCTGAAAATATAGGGGTTTATTTTATGCATTCACATTTTTCCTAATTAAAGACATTTTCTATGGTATCTTTATATGTATAAATGGTTCACTTGTTGCTGACAAGCAGAATTAAATTTGTGTCAATTGTTTCTGTTACACAAAGAATGCAGATTTGAATATTTAATTGTTTAGTTTTTTTCTCTTGGCAAATCAAGTATGTTTTGAAGAAAGTAAACTAGAAGCAAACTAGACAGAACTTTGTGACTTACCTGCTTAAAGCTTAAAATTTATTAAAGATAAACTAGCATTCATTTAAATATTGATGACAATTAATTTCTTTCAGTGAAAAAAATCAATCAACATATAGAAAAAAACCAAAAGAATTATTATCATCCCAAAAATCCACTTTGCTCTTCCTTACCCCACTGTTAATTAGTTCTGACTCCTATTCCTTCTCTTCTTTCCAAATCTACTTATCCACATCTGTGATGTACTTCTTTACTGAAGATGTGCCTCCCAGCTGAAGTTGTTCAGGTACTTTCAGAAAGAAGGACTCCTTTCTCTCCAGGATTAAAACTTGTTCCACAGATTTGGTTTAATTTCCAAGAGCAGGCTATATCCCAAGGTCTGGAAGATTTCCTGCCCTAGACACAGTCTGTCTGCTCTTTTTCTGATCAGCTGTCATGCAAGAAACAAATATACAGCTACAGATGAGTTATAAAGATCCTTTCTGTTGTAGCAGGTTTTTCAGGTAATTGCATGATGCATTCTATGTCTTTCCTTTAGAGAGAAAAATGAATCATTTAGCTAGAACTAGAAACTTCAAGTGTGTTTAAAATGTGCAGTGAGGTCTGTAGTGAAGGATGGATGTCTTTATGGGCTGCTGGCTTTAATGACATGCAGTGCTCCTACTGGTTCTGAAAAGATGTTTAGATGAGATATTGTGAAGTGGAATTAGGCAATTTTTGCATCAGCTTTATACCTTAAACTTTGCGTACATCCTGGATGTTCCCAGATTTTTTTATCCTGCTTTGCATAACTTAAACTAGAAATGGGCAGTGATGAAATATGGACAGGTTGTTCTTAGAGGCCTTTGTTTCAAAAGGTGTGGCAAACTCTTTAGAAGTACAGCATTATTGGTAGCTTGGTGTTTTAGAACAGAATCTCTAAATGCAACTGAAAATCTCTCTTCATGCAATGGGAAATTTAAGAAAAAATGAAGAGAGAAATAGCAGTAATGGAATTATTTGGTATGTTGCTAATCTAAAAAAAATGATACTTTGGTTTTACTACAATTTATTTAGGAGTATAGTCAGATGAATGCTTTGTTGTGGATGAGAGAATGCAATTATCTGGCTTGTAATAGCCAAAGCAATAACTGAGAAACCAAAAACACTGAAAAAGTTTATTTTCTCTTGTCCTCTAAATGTTCATGTCAGTTTGGTGATAAATTGTATGTCTTGGTTGAATTCAGCTGTGATGAGGTTCCTTCTATTAGAAAACTAGTTCTAACGTGTTTGTTTTGATATGCAATGCTATATCAGACTCTTTGGTATAGCAGAAGTCCACTCAAAAGCACCATGTAGGTGTGGAATGCTGTTGTGAAAGATGCCATTTTTCAACTAACAGTTATCATCCATGCACCTGGACATAAAGTCCTACCTATAGTTCCCCAGAAAGGCTTTTTTTGTTGGTGTTTTTT